>OU015499.1:31078055-31248941 GCA_907164885.2 Dolomedes plantarius | reverse complement strand
TTTTTTTATGATAGTTTTCTACCACTAGCTATATTTATGACCGCTTTTATCAAGTCTACATTCCACTGCTTTTAACTTTGTTCTCACCCCCCCCCACCCGCTTTTTTTACCACTCCTGCTTGGTATATATTCGTCTTATTTTCTGCGCATTTCATTTTACTCCGGACGGGAATCTGGCTAGCCTCGACCCTTCCGGACTCTGCGCCAGAAAAATCTGACGAATTGTATTTATACATCACCGTTTCTTGCCATTCAACCTTTTTATCACTTTTTTTCATATCATCGTTCTAATCACCTTTATATGTCATTTCCTTTGCATTTTATCGTTTGTGTCATGTTTATAAATTTTATTGGATTCTTCATATTTTTATCACCTTTTATATGAATTTCTTCAAGTTTGTGCACTTTTTATTTTTATTCTTTGATATTGTTTTTATATATCGTGATCTTGGTTTTTATTCCCTCTTTATATTCGTGAAGAGACAAGGTACGTTCTTTTAATTTATTTTACTGAAGCTACCATGTGTTTGGCGCAGCTTGTCAATATCTGGACCTTGCGCCAATAAACTCAAATCAACCAACTAACCTTACCCACAGTGCCATCAATCTGTGAGACTCCATCAGGACAAAGCTAGCAGTAACACACCAAAATCCATTGTAAATTTCCTAAAAGAAATGGAACAAAAAACTGGTTTCAAGGCCATACCCTTCATTGACATCCCTACTAAATCTCCCGATGTATCAGCTATGGATTTTTGTGCTTTCGGACTTTTAAAATCTGCATTATCCAAACTTCGTCCCAAAACCCTTACAGGACTCTGGAAAGCTGTTCAGGAGGAATGGGATAGAATACCTCTTCTGACACTTCAAAAGGCATTATTATCCTGGAAATTGCGGTGTCGAAAGATAGTTCAGAATAAGGGATGTCAAATAGAACATTTAAAACACAAGAATTTTATGTAATTTAGTTTTGTGATTACAATATACATTGCCTAAAAAATGTGTGAACAGCCTCTGTATATATATATATATATTTATATATATATATATATATATATATATATATATATATGCATATATTTAGTAAATTATTAAAAAATAAAATTCACATCATCTTTTTTTAATTTTAAATGGAAATACGTGTAAATGAAAAGATTGACAAAAAAAAATCAAAACTTAGCATTTGCTAAGTTTTTCTTATACAAATAGTTGAAATTTCTAAGTATAGATGTCAGAAGCAGCTACAAGCAATTTTGATTTTTCACCCCGATATCATATCAGTTTTCACCGATTGCGCATGACGTGGTGCCAATAGTCACTATTCTATTCCCACAATCAGTGGGGATAGTCTGCTCCCTAAGTAACGGGGGGGGGATAAGTCAACGGGGAAATAAGCAGTCTATTGTAATGAATTACGTTTTCAGTGTGCGATTGATATAACGATTGATGTAGAGTGGGAAATACAAATTCATCCATTTAATATGTAATAACGGATGTATGTATATACCATGTTTCAGCATCACTCTAGAACGCCTGGAGCAATTTCAACCAAACTTGGTACACATATGACTTATAATATGGGAATAATTACTGGGGGGTTTGACACCCCTAGGGGGGAGGGGGCCATGTAAAATTAAACGAAAACGACTGATATTAGTGTCGAATCCATAGTTTTCGGGATCGCTGAAATAAATAGTGACACTCTCGAAGCCGTTTAAGGGTAAGTTCAGCCCCCCCCTCCAAAAATAAGCATTGGGGGGGGGGGGGGGGGGGAAGGATGAAAAATAAAATGTCCAAAATGACCGACAGTGGTGTCTAATCAATAGTTTTAGGGGTAGCTGAGAAGAATAGTGACACTCACGATGCCGTTTAACGGCGAGTTCAGCCCCTTAGATTTTTTCAAAATTGAAGGTTAAAGAGTTCTAAGTCCCCTTAATTATTTATTTTGGGCGTGATTCCTACTTTATTTGGGTTAGTACAAATTATTTATAAGAAATAAGTATTTGGGTGCGTTGTGTTAATTATTTATTTTGTTGAATCCAACCCAAAGCCCTAGACATTAATTCGCAAACGAACAAGTTGAGTCATAGCAAAACCTTAACTAAAGAAGAAAAAAACTCTTTCGAAGAAAAGACTGAAACCATTAATAACAATAAAAAAAAACAACTAAAAAGTTTAAATTAAATCTTAGTTTATTTACACATATACATTTTTACAAGTTATTTTATCATACTTTTTGATGGCACACTTAGCCATATACAAAATCATATATCGTTATCTTAATATTAAACCCAAACTACTTAACGAGGAAATAGGGAGCTCACGATACTAACCAAAGCTCATTACTTACTTAATTTATCTCTTTCCTATATTCTCCTGCTCTAAACATAAACAAACTCATTCAAAAACAAAAGGGACTGAGCTAAACAAATAACGTAGACCACTCACTCTATTTAGATGACACTCGCGGATCGTTGACTCCGTCCACTCGTCTCGCTGGGGTCCGTGGGATAACTCCTTCCAAGGCAGGGGGCAATCACCACTTGCTTCTCGTTGGGATCAGGCTGTCTAATTCTCAAACCACAACAACAACCTTGACTCATAAGGTTCTTCAGTTGCGTCAGTATTTTAGATCACTTGTAGTTCACAACAACACCCACTCCAAAAAGTGCGGGGAAACGTCTGCACTACACGACAAAAACTTATTTTTAATGCAGAGATGCGGGGAACCCCAAGTTCGACCCGAGCAGGAAACTCTTAGTCTAAGCAAGAGTTCGGGGAACCTTAGCTCAACCCGACCATGAAATTCTCTCTCTCTTCTAAATTCAAAACCCCCCATATATATTGTAGGGTGGATTAAACAGCATAACTTGTCCTATACCTAATTATCTGAAATAAAAAACCTTTCACAAGAAAGTAGACTTGATGAGGTTAACTAAAATGCCTTTATTTTACTTATTCTACATAAAAACATAGTAAAAATAGGGATCGATTTGATTCAATAGATTGAAAGAAAAATATTTACAAAATTTAACCATTAAACAAAAAAGAATACAGATAAGCGTGTCATGAACGGGCGAAAATTAATCTACTTTAGTTTTGAAAAAAACCTACTTAAACTGAACGGTAAAGCTTGGGATAGGTACAGGAAGAAAGAAGGGATACAAGCTTAATGGCTCGACAATACGTCGCAAACTTGCTGCGTAAACAGCTACTAACACAATGGCTGAAAGCCCTAACACACTCGCAGAATAGTTACTGCTTAAACAAAAACCTAACACTGAAAAAACACGTACATCTTAAATACTTGTTGTATTTACTTGTACAAACCCCATTGGCTGTGACGCGAGAGCTACGTAACTCCAGTCCTGCCTTCAAAGTTGAAAAATCTGCATATTTATTTTAAACCATCCGTTCATGACACGTTTTTAAATATCGCGCTTTCCGATGAAGAGAACAAATACAACATATATTTTTCATCACTTCTTTCGCTTCCGTGATCCCTCCTTCTCTTAAAACTTTTCAGCCATTCCGGATCCTGCAACATTTCTATTTGCCTGGTCATCTTAAATCTCATCTAATTGGATGCCCCTATTAGCCAGCGTACGCCCACAATAGATCCGTACGCAATACCTCCCAAGTTGTTTGCGGTTCCGCACCCCGCTTCGAGCGCTATAAATTGTTATACAAAGCGTATTGTCTCATAACGTCAACCCCGGCTCCAAGTCCTGCTTATCTAGTCTAGAATCAAACTTCTCGTGCACACCGCCGTCGTAAAAACTCCTTTCGTTAACCAAGTCATAAAACAGGACCGCTCCACTCTATAATTACACTGTCTTGCTCAGCCGGCGTTTCCAAACTTAACAAATAAATGTAATGGTGAAAGCCTTCGATCAATTTAACCTCTTAATTTTTATGTAATTTTACACACATTCGAAGGCGCATCATTACAATAACCTCCATTGGATAGCTTCCTGTGTAAGCTCATTAATCTAGCTAGGTAGGCTTGCACAGATTCATTGTGGTTCATCACAGTATTAAAGAATTCTCTCATGAGTTTCAGCACGTGCACTAAACCGAACTTGGTATGCATTTCTTTAAGAGAGTTCCAGCCGTTTCTGGCTCTAACTCAATCTCCAATGTCATCGAAGAAGGTGTCTTGAACGATAAGGAGTAAGAGAGAAAGGGCTTCGTCATTTTTCTTCCTTTCTGCTTCACTCATAGCATTTCCATATCCTGGTTCTACGGCTTCCCAGCATCGCTTCAGCACTAAGATGGCTCGGGAACGAGTACACCACGTGTGATAATTATCGCCATTTAATTTCGGTATTTTGTATTCTTCTGAGGCCATTTTCTTTTTCTTCGCACGTTAAAGTTTGAATAAAATCCACTTGTAATTTATATTCGTCAACAGTTAAGGAAATTTACTCACTTCGGCTTTCAACGTGGTTAAACTTAAATTCGGCTTCGGCTGCGTGCTATGACTTCGAAATTATCTTCGATTCTGGATCGTAATTGGCATTCCGGATAGAGCTTCGTGCTGATAACGTGTTATTAAATAGTAATTAAACATGATGAAATAACCAAACTACGTTCCAGACTAAATAATGTATTTACACATAGTAAAAATCACACCAACATGGCAATCGGATTACACACGCTAGCAAAGCGAGCGAGAGAATAATAAATGACAACTTGTTGCCAAATCTTACTACACAAGTTCTGTTTGAAAGAAGGTTGCCACTCTACAAGCTTAATACAATTATAATGAAAACAGTTAAGTTATACATATTAGAACATTTAAATATTGGAATTTGCATATATTTTAACAGTCTGGATTATCATTTCGCTCAGTGATTCTAGTTTTCACGCGAATTATATCTTCATTGTCTTGAAACTCATTTACAATGGGGACAATATTGAGATCTGGAAAATAAATATGCTGAATTGAGCACATAAGAGCTTTTTCCGCAGCCTCAATTTCGAAGACTGAAAGTTCGTGAAATTTTCTATTCTCAGCCGTTATGCGAGAATTATTAATGAATCTTAAAATCCATACAATTGGACGAATTATTGAATGATAATCGGAGAATTTAGTAGAATACCAAGGAATAGATTCCAGTCAAAACGTCCACAACTATTCCAATTCCGTACAATGACGTATGGCCACGCTTTTGCCATACGTTCCATCATACGACACTGTTAAATCAATAATATTTCTGTCTGTATGTTCACGTAAATCTTGATGTTTTTTTCTTATAATGTTACGAGACAATTCCAAAATATCATCTTTGACATGCATCTTCTCCTCGTACAAATTATTTAAACATTTTGAAAATGTTTTTTTTATCCATGGCATGAATTCCGATTACCATGGAAAATATTTCTAAAGCTGCGTGTCCTCCGCCAATCTACAAAAAAGCTTCAACAAGCTTTTTATTAGCTTCAAAACATCTAGATTCATTTTCACGGGGACTTGTGAACACAGAACTAAATATTTTATTGCAATTTTTGCAAGAAAGTGCAACCTTTGTTGAAAATCCAAAGGTTTCTTTGGTAGCAACATCTAAGGATTGTGTGTCACAGTCATCACATTTCACATTGCATAACAATGAAGACCACATGTTGTTATTCATAAAAACATAACTGCTTGTATCACTAAGATTTTCTTTAGATGTGGAAGGAAGCATCTGTAATTTGATAGCACTAACATTCTTACACTTATTTTCCTCACTTGTATTTTCTGCGGTGACAGAAACAGAATTTTCACCAGATGATAAATTATCACATAAATCATCAATTTCACTAACTTCATTATTCAGAATTATTCACTATTCATTATATATCACTTCTTCATTATTCACTATTTTGCTCCCACCTCATACGTATATTTGCAGCACACTTACGCGATTTTTTTGATGGCCTGCGTTTAGGCTTTCGATATCGTCTACTCAAAGCATCCATTATATAAACAGAGATAAAATAAATCACGATTTAAATAAATCGACAACGTATTCAGCTGTCTAGCTCTAAAAAGAACTGTTTTTTTCTTTCGAAATCAATCGGAACTGATACAAAATAGCAAAAGATGAGATGATTCAGAAAATAACTATTCTGACGCTAGTATACAGTAAAACGTGGTAAACAAGCGGTAGAAAACAGTTAAACAGTTACAGCTAACATGTGCGGTTGCCACTGTGCACATTAGTAAAAAAATATCAATTGTAGAATTAATAAAAATGTAAAACAAAGTAACACAGATCTTTGTTTACATGTTTGTTTACATTTTCATGGACATTTAAAGGGCTCTTTAATATTTTTAATTGCTTGTAACTATTTTATAAATTATGTTATTTACATGCGGTTGTTTGCAAATGATTCTGCGAAAAGGGTAAAATATTAATACACTAAAAAAAAATTTCCAATTTTTGACGATTTTCGGTAATTTGAAAGTCCACCATCCCCCTAAAATGTTTCTTTCAATTTTGATATCCCTCTGGATTCCGGCCCTTGGAGGAGTTTCAGGTCTTCCCCGTAAGCCCTTGTGAAAATCGCCAAAGAATTACCTGGCGTTGCCCAAGATAATAAAAATGAATGGAGTTAACCCGAGCTCTACATGCATATGTACAAACAACCGAAATATCTACAGTGCGCACCCCCCCCCCTTTCCACGCTTCATTTAATTGAGGCTGATCTCTCTCTTTTCCCCTACCACCAATTTGGTGTTCAAAAAATATATAAAAAATACAAATTATTGGATTGTTTGTAGCAAATTAAGGGGAGGGGGTAATTGCATTTTAAATTTTGAACAAATTACCTAAAATGTCAAGTGCATACAAAGTAAAATACAATAAATTAAAACATATTTCTAAACGATTTATAAAGCAAAGCTAATTTCATTTATAGAAAAAAGTTAAATTTAAAAAATATACGGATTATCCTTTTTTTTTATCAGAATTCCTAAAATGTCAATTGCATACAAAGTAAAATATAATAAATTAAAACATATTTCTAAACAATTTATAAAGAAAAGCTGATTACATTTACAGAAAAAAAGTTAAATTTAAAAAATATTATACGCATTATCCTTTTTTTTTTAGTTTTCATTTTAGAACTTTTTTGTAGACAACATTGGTAGTTTTACCTTCAGGCGTTAATATTTCCAGGCTGCTTGGTGAACTGACTCTGGAACAGGTCACATAAAAGTGGCCATGTGCAAAGCATTCCTCCCTCAAGTAAATCCCTTCCACCTTCAGCGATTGCCCCTGGGACTTGTTGATAGTCATACCAAAGCAAACCTTGAGGGGGAACTGCAGTCAAACTGAAAGGGATAATCTGATGGAATGAGTGGTATTCGGGGTATTAAAACAGATTCTCCCCCCTCACGGGGTTTACCTTCTTTAGGTAAACACGGGTGTCGCAATCCCGAGGTACCCCAGCGAACTATCTCTCCTTTCCTTTTTCCTCTCCTCTCTTCCTTTCCTTTTTTCTTTTTTTCTCCCTCGGTGTGGTTCCTCTTCGGAGGCGAGGGCACCTCATTATAAGCTGTTGCCTCTCTGTTGCTTCTAGCTTCTAATGACGTGTATATCACCCACGTGTTTGCCGTGCGTGGAGACCCGTGTCCCCGGAAAAGGGAATCCTGGTAGTTGAGGGTCAGTTTTGGTTGCCCAACACACTGCTTTGGCCCCCGCTTCGGGTAAACGGGAGGTACTTAGTGGTTCCCTAATGTACCAATCGGCTGGTCGCTGACTTTGTCTTCGGCTAGGAACCAAGCTATCGTTTCGGCTTCTGGGCATCTCGTTAAGGGTGGAGGTCTGCTTCAGGGTCGTTCCGTGCGCGTATAGTTCTCTGTTAGCACTGGTGCAAGTATCTGCATCCCCTTGTTGGGCTCCATGGTGGGTGGTGCCGCAGAGAACTGAATTTAAGGCCCTTTTTTATGGATGCTTTAAAACCTTCGAGTTTTTCTCCCACGGTGAGGGATAATTCATCGCGAGAAATTGTCTTCGATAGTGAAAAAGTAAGGTTTTTTGCAATTTCTTTGGTGGATGGAAATTTTTCTACTGTCTCTCCATTCAAAATTCATAAAACTATTCAGTCAGTGTTAGGCATAGTAAAATCCACGAAGAGGCTCCGTTCAGGTGACCTTCTCTTAGAAGTTTCTTTAAGTCAGCAGGCCAAGACGCTTTTAAACTGTACTCAGCTAGGCGAATTTACTGTTACCTCTACTCCTCACACGTTTCTAAATTTCTCTCGTGGAATTGTTTCTGAACCGGATTTTATGTACACCCCGGAAAATGAGATTCTTAGTGAGCTACGTAGTCAGCACGTGTGTGGCGTACGTCGTATTACGATCCGTCGGGATGGTAAGATACTTCCCACGAAGCACATCATCCTGACTTTCGACTCGCCCACAATACCACCTCACATAATCGCCGCATACCATCGCTTGTCAGTGCGCCCTTACATCCCTAACCCATTGCGCTGCTTCCAGTGTCAGCGCTTTGGTCACTCAAAATTATCCTGTCGTGGCTCCGTTACCTGCGCTCGTTGTGCTGAAGTCGGACACGGCAGTGAAAACTGTACCGCACCAGAACACTGCGTTAATTGTCGTGGTGACCACACTTCATTTTCTAGGTCTTGTCCAAAATGGGCCATGGAAAAAGAAGTGCAGACCTTGAAAGTCACTAAGAAAGTATCATATACCGAGGCCAGACGTGAAATCGAAGCGCGCACGCCTAAAGCAGGTGTGTCCTATTCCGCAGTTGTGAGAAAATCTTATAAAAATGCGAGCACCCAAACAGAGGATATTCCTACAAGAACGACTTTCGTCTCAACCTCATCAACCACTGTAAAGGGTAAGACCACCAAGGTCTCTCAGTCCCAACCCAAAAAAAAAGAAACTTACAACTCATTTCACTCCGTCCGAACCAATTCCGCCTAACCCAAACCTAAAAAACCTTCTAAAACCTAGGAGACAAATTGGTTTGTCAAAAAAAACAAAAAAACCCTAAATTATCAATAAATAACCCACAAACTTTTCGCCATATTTTGGCCGAAGAGTCATTAAAACTTTATACATCCGATATTTCGGATAATGACGTTGAGTTCGAGGAATCCCCTCCAGCTCATTCGTCGCAGCAGAATATATCATATGTGTCGTCCCCTAACACACATTCATAATAGCTTCCTTTGTTTCTTGGAACTGTCGTGGTTTCCGCTCTAAAAAAGATTTTATCAGGTCCCTGATTGCAGATTATAATCCAGCCTGTGTCGCACTTCAAGAAACTTTCTTGAAGTCAGCTGACACGGCTAAGTTTCCCCGCTACAGCACTGTAAGGAAAGATAATGAGACCGATGGTAGAGTGTCGGGAGGCGTTGCTCTCTTAGTGACGCATGCCTATCCGTCTACCGCCATCCAACTTCATACTCCCCTTCAAGCTGTAGCCATTCGTGTACATGCTGGAAAACTAATCTCCGTATGCACAGTGTATCTGCCTCCAAATATAAATGTGTCTCAGAATGATCTTGATAACTTGGTCAATCAACTTCCAACGCCTTTTATTATACTCGGTGATTTCAATGCTCATAGTTGTTTGTGGGGTAGTGTAGATGCGAATTCCCGTGGGAGACAGATTGAGCAGCTGCTCTCTAGTCACTGCCTCTGTCTGCTCAACAACGGTGAGGACACCCATTTCCACGAGCCCACAAAAACTTTTCATGCTATAGATCTTGCCATCTGCTCACCATCGCTTCTGCCTTTGTGGAACTTCTCTGTGGGAAATGATCTCCTCGAGAGCGACCATTTCCCGATCTTTTTAACATCATGTGAGAGTTCTTCTCCAATTTACCGCCTACCACAGTACATCTACGAAGCAGCTGATTGGGACATGTTTACGTCCCGAGCTGTAGTTTCTCGAAGCATGGTTGAGGGTGACATTGATGTAGCTGTCCAGAAAATCACTGATGTCATAATAGAGGCTGCCGATGCAGCGATTCCCAAGACCTCTCCATATCCTCCGAAACATTGCAAACCCTGGTGGAACACAGAGTGTAAGGAAGCCATTAAGAAACAAAAGAAAGCTTGGGGAATCTTTCGTAGATACCCGACTCACCAGAATTACATCACGTTCAAACACGCTAAAGCACAGGCTAGGAGAGTGAGACGCCGGAGTCAAAGAGATTCCTGGGAAAGATATGTCTCCAGCTTAACCTCAAACATATCTTGTAAGGAGTTGTGGTGCAGAGCAAAGAAGGCTATGGGTAAATATTATTCAGAGCACTCGATTTCGTGTCTAGAAGATGGAGGACGTGTGATTACGGACGTTGTTGATATAGCCAATGCTATTGGCCACGCCTTTGCGACTGTATCCAACGCGCAATCGTACCCTGCGCCTTTCTTAACGTATAAACGAAGTGCTGAAGCTCATAGTATAGATTTTAAAACCGGTCCAAGCTCCCCTACAACTGCCCATTTACGGAACGTGAATTGAAACGTTGTCTGAAACAGACGAAACCATCTGCTCCCGGTCCTGGTGGTATTTCGTATACTCACTTGAAACATCTGTCACAAAGATCGCTTCGTAACATTCTGCATCTCCTAAACAGAATCTGGCTGGAGCATACCTTCCCTAAGATTTGGCAAAAAGCTATAGTTATTCCCTTTCCCAAGCCCGGAAAGGATGCGTCAAATCCCAGGAACTACAGGCCGATCGCTCTCACTAGCTGTGTTACTAAAATCCTAGAACGAATGGTTAATACCCGCCTTATTTATGTCCTGGAAACAACGCATAGTATTTCACCTAACCAAAGTGGCTTTCGAAGGGGCAGATCAACGATGGATAACATTGTTGCTCTAGAAAGCCGCATTCGAAATGCCTTTGTGAAGAAAAATCACCTCGTTTCTATCTTCCTAGACATTGAGAAGGCATATGACCGTTCATGGCGGTTTGGCATTTTAAAAGACCTGTATGACTTGGATTTCTGCGGAAATCTTCCTATTTTTTATCTCTAATTTCCTATCTCTCAGAGAATTCAACGTTCGAGTCGGATCTTCGCTCTCAAACTCTTTCGACTCTCTTTTCTGTGAAGGTGAATGCCATGTTAAAACAGCTGCCACCATCTGTTCAAGGGTGTTTATATGTGGATGATCTGCAGATTTCATGTGAAGGAAAAGATATGCGGTATATTGAGCGACAACTGCAAATGGCTATTAACAGAATGGAGAAATGGTGCTCAAAAAATGGGTTTAATTTTTCAGTGGAAAAGACACAGTGTGTGCATTTTTGTAGAAAGCGTGGCATGCATCCAGACCCAGAAATTTTCATCGCTTCAAATCCTATCGCTGTAGTAGATACAGTTCGATTCCTTGGCGTGTTCTTTGATAAGAAACTAACTTTCCTTCCCCATGTTAACTTTGTGCGGAAGAAGTGTGAGAAGGCAGTTAACCTTCTTAAAGTCTTATCGAACACGACTTGGGGTGCCGATCGCACCTCTCTCTTGCACATTTATAGAGCAGCGATTCGCTCCAAAATTGATTATGGTTGCGCCGCTTATGGGTCTGCGAGACAGTCCGTTCTACGTCGCTTAGACACTGTTCATCACACTGCTCTCATAATTTGCTCTGGAGCCTTTCGAACCTCGCCTATTGAAAGCCTGTATGTCATCTGTTGTGAGCCATCTTTGGAACTCATAAGAAATCAGTTGTCGCTTCATCACTACTATCGAATCCTATCCCACCCTGCACATCCTCTGCAGGATCTCATTCTTGACAGGAGCTTTGAAATTTTATATCAGAATCATCCTTCTAATGTGCCATCATTTGGAATACGAATGCGCACATTTCTGCGCGATTCTAACCTGGAGGGATCTGATGCTCAAATTTTACCACTGTTTGTCTTTCCTCCATGGCGTTATCATGGTATTACGTACTTGCAGCCTTTCGGAGGCTTCAACAAGTCTAACACTTGCGACCGTACCTACCAACAGCTTTTTGCTGCTCATCATGCTCTGTATCCTGGCTTTTCGGCAATTTATACGGACGGCTCAAAATCGGATGATCAGTCGGCTGCGCCTTTGTATGTGGGAGTGATATAGTTAGCCGCAGCCTAAACATTCCGTGTTTACAGCCGAGCTTGTGGCTATTCGCGAGGCAATGTTGTACATTTCACAGCAATTTCAGAAAAAGTTCATCATTTACTCGGATTCTCTCAGCGCACTTATAGCCTTGGAATCGGATGAACTTCGACACCCCATCTCTGTGGAGGTGTTACAAATAAAACATCGCCTTGCCTGCCGAGGTTATAATGTGTTGTTTTGCTGGATACCTGGTTATGTTGGTATTCAGGGGAATGAAATTGCCGATGCAGCAGCCAAAATTGCATCTGAGCCCCTAAATCAGCCAATACCAATTCCTGACATCAAACAGTCGGTCAAGATGATTCGCAGTAAATGGCAAGCTCACTGGAATCTGCAGGTTAGCAATAAACTCCGTGAAATTAAACCGACTATATCCGTATGGTCCCCACTGACAAACCGTAAGAAAGACGTTGTATTGACTCGTCTACGTATTGGGCACTCACGGCTGACACATATGCACCTCCTCTTGGATGAAAGTCCTCCCTTCTGCTTATATTGTGATGAGCCCCTTACTATTCGTCACATTTTAGCAAATTGCTTGAGTTATACCTTTTTATATTTAAGATATTTTAATAACATAGTTCCAAGTTTGACAGATTTATTAGGGGAAGTTCCCCATCCTGCTGTTTTTAACTTTCTGCGTTTTATCGGTTTTTACTATGATATTTAAATTTTTACTCTTTTATCCGTCTCTTTGTCTATTTTATTAGATTTCCCTATTTACAATCATATATATCACGGTTTTTACAGCTATTGTTTTTAATTAACCACACCTTTTTCTGGTGTTTTTGGCTAATAGAAATTTTATACTTTACGCTTTTTATTGTATTTTTTATAAAGTAATATGCAACTTTGGCCTTTTTTATGCCTGTTTTTCATGTCAGTTTTACTTGTACACTTGTATATATATATTTTTATCATGTTGGTTTTGGGTCCAGAATTGCTGACTTAATATATATATGTATTTATAATCGTAAGTTTTTTTTTCGGGTTTTTTTAAACGTGTTTTGGCGCAGCTTGTTCTCACTGGACCTTGCGCCACTAAATCCCAAACAACCAACAACTTTTCGTGACCTTTATAGTAACAACTTTCGAGGCCACTTGCCTATTTTCATTGCGAATTTTCTGTCTCTAAGAGAATTTCAAGTTCGCATTGGTACCACACTTTCCGATGTTTACATACAGGAAGAGGGAGTTCCACAGGGAAGTGTCCTCAGTGTGACACTTTTTTCCCTGAAAATAAATAATATTTTACAGTGCTTACCACCTTCTGTTCATGGCAACTTATATGTGGATGACTTGCAGATTTCCTGCCAAAGCAAGGACATGCGTTACATTGAACGACAACTGCAAATTGCAATCTCTCGCATGATGACATGGTGTTCGGAGAACGGTTTTACGTTTTCGACGGAAAAGACCTCTTGTGTACATTTTTGTAAGCGCAGGGGAGTGCATCCTGACCCGCAGATCTATCTCGGCGATTCAGCTATCACCGTTCTGACGTTGTTCGCTTCTTAGGAGTATTGTTCGATAGAAAGCTTACTTTCCTTCCGCACGTTATTCATTTACGTCGGAAGTCAGAAAAAACCCTAAACTTACTCAAAGTGTTGTCAAACACGTCCTGGGGTGCTGATCGATGTACTATGTTCCGAGTTTATCGCGCGGTCATCCGATCGAAACTGGATTATGGATGTGCCGTATACAATTCCGCTCGCTCTTCTGTGTTGCGGAAACTTGATACTATCCATCACTCCGCCCTCCGAATCTGTTCTGGTGCTTTCAGAACATCGCCTATTATGAGCTTAAATGTCATCTGTGACGAGCCCTCTTTACCATCTGTTCGCAAGTAATTGTCGCTTCAATTGTATTTTCGCATCCTGCTCACCCACTCCATTCTGTTCTTCTTGACAGTCAGTTTGACCGGCTTTTCGAAAATCGGCCATCTTGTATACCACCTTTCGGTCTTCGAATGAGAATGTTCCTTTCTTCGACGTCTCTCTGTGATAGGGATGTCATGCTGCGACCGACTTTTCCTTTTGCACCTTGGCGTGATTACAGGATTTCATACTTGCGCCCTTTCCAAGGTTTTGTAAAGTCAAGTACTCATCCTGTTGTGTATCGTCAGCTTTTTGCATCGCACCGCGCTATTTACCGTAACTATGTTGCTGTTTATACCGACGGCTCAAAAACAGGAGACCATGTTGGTTGAGCCTACGTCTGTGGCAGAGACGTTAGGAGCTACACGCTTCCCGACTGTTTCTCCTTGTTTTCAGCAGAGTTTGTAGCTGTTCACGAAGCCTTGAAGTACATCTGCCGTCAGAGCAGTAGACGATATATCGTGTATACAGATTCTATCAGCGTATTAGAGAGTTTGGAGAATGGTGAAGTGTCACACTCTCATTCCCTTTTATCTCCGGTGGTGGATCTGCATCGTCGCCTCTGTCGTCGAGGTTTCAGTGTTTCGTTCTGCTGGGTGCCGAGTCATGTCGACATAGCGGGTAATGAGCACGCAGATGCTGCGGCTAAAGGTGCATTGCATCGTCTGGTTCAGCCTATTCCAATCACCGATTTGAAGTCCGCTGTCAAAAAGTTAGTTTGGCATGAGTGGCAGTTAGATTGGGACCTACAAGTTCAGAACAAGCTGCGACAGGTTAAACCTCGTATTGGCTCTTGGCCATCTGCTGGACTGCGCCGTGCAGACGTAGTACTTACACGTTTGAGAGTTCGGCATACTCTTTTGGCACATCGGCATTTGCTGATGGGTGAGGATGCCCCTCTGTGTGAACACTGTAAGGCTCCGCTTTCAGTGTCACACATCTTGACGTCTTGCCCTAGTCTGCAGTCTCACTATAACAGGTTTTTCGGTTGTAGTTCACCCAATTTGTCAGATCTGCTGGGGGAACCACCCCATCCTTCTCTTTTTGCGTTTTTGTTTTGTACAAATTTTATAAAGTGCATTTGCTTTTCGGATTGATTTTATTGTTAAAATTTTAGCACTTTTCATTATTTATGTAACCATTCATATCATCTAAACATTTTATAAATTTTTATATATCATAGCTTTTATCCCTTTTATGCATCATTAACTTATATATATATATATATATATATATATATATATATATATATATATATATATATATATATATATATATATATATTTATAATGTTTACACTGCTTTTTTACTACTTTTTTATACCTGTTTTACACTCTTTTGTCATTTTATTAAGATATGGTGTTGGTTTCGTACCTGTAATTTCTGTCGTTGGTTTATGTCAGGCGGTTTTCTATATACTATTTTCCCGCCTCTGTATTGTGTTTGGCGCTTTATGTCCTATTTTGGACCTTGCGCCATAAAACCCCAACCAACCAACCAGCCAACCGAGTTCGACAGAGGAAGGATTGTGGCCTACCGAGATTGTGGATTATCTTTCAGGGAAATCGGTAGTCGTGTTGGACGAAACCAAACAACTGTAATGCGGATATGTGATCGTTGGATGCAGGAGGGTACGACGGACCGGCGTGTTCGATCGCATCCACCTCAGCGCACCACTTCACGTGATGACAGGCAAATTGTGTGCATGGCAGTGACGGATCGCTCAGTCACATCACGAACCATAGCACAGCACATGCAGTCTGTAACGCATCATCCAGTGTCCGCGCGTACCATTCGACGCCGTTTACAGCAGAGTGGTCTGTCCGCAAGACGTCCATTGCTTTGTCTACCCTTGACGCAGAACCACAGACGTGTCCGCCGCCAATGGTGCGATGACAGAAGGATGTGGACGGCAGAATGGAATGAAATTGTCTTTACTGACGAGTCACGCTTCTCTCTGCAACACCACGATGGTCGCATTCGAGTCTGGAGACACCGTGAAGAGAGGATGCTGAATAGCTGCGTTATGCACCGCCACACTGGCCCTGCACCGGGTATTATGGTTTGGGGCGGTATTGGATATCACTCTCACACACCTCTAGTACGCATTGCCGGTACTTTAAACAGCCAGCACTACATCTCCGAGGTGTTGGAGCCAGTTGTCCTTCCTTACCTTTAGGGCTTGCCCACAGCCATATTTCAACAGGATAATGCGCGACCACACGTGGCACGCATTGTCCAACGGTTCTTCGTCAATCGCCAGATTGAATTGCTTCCCTGGCCGCCTCGCTCTCCGGATCTTTCGCCGATAGAAAAGATGTGGTCCATGGTTGCTCTACGATTGACCCAGATTCCATCCCCAGCTGCCACAGCAGATCAAATTTGGCAACGTGTGGAAGCTGCTTGGTCTGCTGTACCTCAAGAACTCATCCAAAGTCTCTTTGAATCAATGCTGAGGCGTGTGGCAGCGGTGATCTCCAACAATGGCGGCTAATCTGGCTACTGATTTTGGCAGGAACCACACTTCACAGAAGTCTATAAATTTAATCATTTGATGCTTGGTCAACATGTTATCTACAAAATAAATTTTGTTGTGATATCTCTTGTCTTTCTTCGTGTTGCAATTTGGGTGGCCAGCAGTGTATTTTCGCCGTTATTGAGAAGGCAGATTGAGAAATTAGATAAAAAGTTTTCAATTTGCTGTCCTCTATTATTTGTGTTTTGATTACCCCAAAGTGGGCTATGGGCGTTGAAGTCTCCTACTATTATAAAAGGGGTGGGTAGCTGATTTAATAGTTGTGCCAAGGAATTTAGATTACTAGGTTCATTCGGTGGTAGGTAAACTGAGAAAATGGTGGGAAGCTGGCGTATATGGATGCTGGCAGCAACTTCTTGTAAGTTTGTATTAAGAGGAATGGGTGGGCTTGAGATATCAGAAGGCCAACGCCTCCCGATACTCTTCCACCAATATCATGATTTTTTCGGATGACATTGTATCTTCGAATTTTAAAACTATCCGAGTCTTTAAGATAGGTCCGCCTGCAACGCAAAGACGGCTGTATCCGAGTCAGTATCCGAGTTTTTTATGTAAGCGGTCGTGAATTTAGTAAAGCTTCTATCTGGCTGAGTAAAGTTGATAACTCTTCAAACGTTAGGAGAGTTTCTCCCATCACTCTTTTAAGGTGAAATGTTACTGAGCGTACTCCTGCTTCCCAAAATCCTCCAAAGTGAGAAGAACCAGGTGGAGTGAAATGCCACTCGATAGAGGTGTTGGCTAGGTGGTGAGCTATTGACTCCTTTTCAGGCAATGAGCGCCACATTTGTTGCATTTCGTTGAGTTTTCGTCGAGCACCCACAAAATTGATTGCATTATCGCTATGAATGTGGCGAGGGGCACCACGACGAGCACTGAAACGGCGAACAGCAGCTATAAATGATTCAGCTGTCAAATCACTGACTGCTTCAAGATGCAAAGCTTTAGTTGATAAACAAATGAATAAAGCTATATATCCCTTGGTGGTTTTAGAGCCTCGACCTTTACTAAACTTTATGGAGATTGGACCGGCGTAATCAATGCTACAGTAGAAAAAAGGTCGTTCCAGAGTTACTCGAGCTTAGGTAAATTACCCATCAGTTGTGTTTTTGTGGAAGTCTTGAATCTGTGACATTTTAAGCATTTGTTTATACATTTATTAATTAATTTTCTTCCACCTATGATCCAGTATGATTGCCGTATGATGTGCGATAACAATGTTGGGCCAGCATGTAGATAGGCTACATGCCGTTCTTTAATGAAAAGTTCGCTGAACTTATGTTGATACGGCAGAATAACAGGATGTTTCTGATTAAACCGTAGTTGCGAGTTCTGTAATCGACCTCCCACCCGTAAGACACCGTTTTCGTCTACAAATGGGTGAAGGGAGCGTAATTGACTTTTATTAGGTACAGGTTCTTGATTTTTTATGCATTTTATGTCGTCATGAAAATAGCTATTTTGAATAGAACGGATAATTGTTTCTTCGGCTTGTTTGATTTCTGAAAAGGTTGAGTGTCGTAGATTGATCTTGGAGATTTTCTGTGAATCTTTTACAATTTTTAATAAATCTTAGGCAGTAGGCTACAATGCGAATTATTTTAGCCAAGGAAGATAATTTTTCAAAAAACTCATCAACATAAATATTTGATGTGTGGAGGTGAAGGCTAAAGATTGGGTCAGCTCTTTGCTCAGTCTTCACTTCATCCTCGATTTCTTTTGAATTTGTTTTATTCTTAGGCCAGTAAGATGCATCTAATTGTAGCCACTGTGGACCATTAAACCATAAAGTGCAATTTGGGAGACATTTAGGATCAATGCCACGTGAAGCGATATCTGCCGGGTTTTCTTTGGAAGGTACATAATTCCAGCGTTTGGTGGAAAGTACTTCCAAGATTTGGGAAGTTCTGTTGGCCACAAAGGTCTTCCACTTGCGTGGATGAGCGGATAACCAAGAATGAACAACCTTGGAATGAGTCCTTGCAAATATTAGAAAGGTGTTATTCTTGAATGTATTCAAAACGGATACAAACAATTTTGACAATAAATGAGATGCACAAAGTTCTAACTTGGAGATTGATATCTGTTTGATAGGTGCAACCTTTGTTTTAGAGACTAAAAGATTGACCTTAGTAACGCCATTGTGAGTCTGCCGACAGTAGATTGCAGCCGCATAAGCTAGCGCTGATGCATCGGCAAAGCCATGCAGTTCGACTTTACAATCATCTGCAAAAGTGACACATCTAGGTACTGTGAGTTGATTGATTTCATTAAACGATTCTTGAAATTTGAACCAATTATCAGCTAGTTGCTGCGGAATAGGAGTGTCCCAGTCTGCCTTTGTGAGCCATAATTTCTGATAAAAGATTTTAATTGCAACAGTGCATGGAGACATTAATCCCAATGGATCAAAAATGCGGGCAGATTCTGATAATATTCGCCTTTTTGTTAAGGGCGATGTAAGTGCTAATGTAGCTTTATAGACAAAAGTGTCTGTGGATGAATTCCAAAATAATCCTAACACCTTTGAATTGACATTGGAATCATTTGGTATTTCAAAACTTGCGCTGCTGGAAGAATGTTCATGAAATTCAGCAAGAAATTGGCGGGAATTAGAATTCCATTTTCTTAAATTTAATCTATGTGAGCGTAAAACCGAAGCAATTTCTTTGCAAGTGGATATTGCTTCTTGAACTGTATGAGATCCTGATAACACATCATCCTTGTATATATCTTCCTGCAAAATTCGAGAAATAGTAGGATTCTCTGCGTATTCGAGAGCGATCTGTTTTATACAACGGGTGGCCAAAAAAGAGGCTGGAGCTAAACCGTAAGTGACGGTTTTTAATTTGTAAGTGCGTATGTCGTCAGTTGAATTGTACTTCCAAACAATTTGTTGATAATTTTGATCTTCGGACTAATTGCGTAAATTGTCATTAACGAGCTGCATATGACCTAAAAGTTCGTATTCACGCATAAACTTTTTGTACTGTGCATTAAACTCTGGCTTATCCTTAAATTTTCTTTCCATGGCGAGAAGTCGGGAAATTACTGCTGCTTTCGAACTGCCTAGTTCTGTTTTTGAGTTGTAAAATGGTAGCTTCACAACAAAACGGTTATCTGAATTAAGGGAATATGTTTCCTGAAAATGTGCTTCTACAAACTGTTCTTCCGGAGTAAGCATCTTATTTTTAGAATTAGGGACATTTTCTAACTCCCAAAATCGCTTGAGCTCCGTGTCAATATTTATTTCGTAAATATGCAAACTAGATATTGAATCGACATTTGTGCTTGTGTCAGGCAATTTACCAGAAACCAGAAATCCGAAAATTGAATTCTGTGCAATTAAATTACTTTGAGAACAATTTATTTGACCAGGAAGTAACATCGAAAAGAAAATATCTGATCCTAGAATCATATCAATTTTATTCGGCGTGTTAAAATTTGGATCAGCTAGTTGAATATTTTTTAAGTGCGTGAAATGTTCGTCTTTTATCTTTGAAACAGGCAGAGGTGCCGTTAATTTATGCAAACCATATGCTGTAACCGTCAGCTTGACCCCAGGTTCATGAATAGAAAGTAAGTCAAGTGCTATACACCCTTTAATCATGGCAAGATCCTTTCCAGACAACCCTTTAACAGGAAATCTAGCATTCTTTCTTTTAATCCCTAAAATATTCATGTAAGTTTCACTAATGAACGATGACTCGCTGCCCGAATCACATAAAGCTCGCTGTGTATGTGCTTCTCCCGTACAATCTTTTACCATGACACATGCTGTGGGTAAAAGTGCGAATGAAGTTTGGTCTTTATTTAGCAAAACAGTGTTGGTTTCGATTGATGTACTGGGAGATAGATCGTCGCTAATAACAGGTGCGTTTTTCCGATTTGAAGACCCCTTTGAATCGAAAGTGGAAGCAGAAACGGAATAATTCTGCATATTTTCATGCAAGCTAGAATGATGCTTTTCTTTACAGAAATGACATGAATAAGTAGAATTACATTGGTAATCAGTATGCTTGTTTGATAACCAATTAATGCATAGCTTATTTTTGCGAACATATTGCTTTCTATCTTTCACATTCATTTCTTTGAATTTATGGCATTTAAAAAGTAAGTGGAAAGGCATTCTACACAGTATACACTTGGGATTGTTAGATGTCGGTTTAAAAACATTAACCTTTCCTTTTTTATTGTAAGACTCATTTTCGTGGAACAAGTCTAACGAAGCACACCTATTATTAATGAATTCAAGGAACTCATTGAATGTAGGAAAATCATTGTTATCAGTTTGTTGCGACCATTCTTCGCGAGTTTTCTGATCAACTTTTTGTAACAATATGTAAGTCGAGAATGAATTTCAGCGTCCCTTCAAGTAGGCACACGCCAATTTCTGATGTCCGGCCGAACGGTATACAAACCAGACATCCAAAAACGCCGGTCCACGACTGACTATTAAACTTTAATCTCTCTTTACTGCAAAACCATTATATTAACACTCACTGAAAGGCAACGCCGACCACCACCATCATACTCACAATTAGGCATTAAAACTCCTCCCTCGGAAGATTTTTTTTTTTTTTTTTTACATCTATAATTACTTATTTTGCAAGTAATACTTATAACAATTTCAAGAGTAACTTAAATTGGAACAATAATTATAAATACCCCCACCCTTATTTAAAGTAATCCTGTATTTCACTCAGCTTTCGTCCAATTTTTTTTCAATTTTTTTTTAAACAATTGACATAATATTATAATGATATGTAACCAGCTCGGATACCAACATCTATATATTTTACAAACAGGTTTCCATATTACAATAATATGTATCCAGCTCGGATACCAACATCTGCATATTTTACAAACAGGTTTCCATATTACAATAATATATATCCAGCTCGGATATCAACATCTGCATATTTTACAAACAGGTTTCCATATTACAATAATATGTATCCAGCTCGGATACCAACATCTGCATATTTTACAAACAGGTTTCCATATTACAATAATATGTATCCAGCTCGGATACTAACATCAACATATTTTACAAACAGGTTTCCATAAGGACTTATACAACTCAAAGTAAATTAACAAAGTAATACTTAATTGTGAGATAAATAAACATAAAGAATTTATAATAATTGTAACTACTATCTTAACTAATAAAATTTATCAAAGTGACTTTCAGTTGTCTCATTATTATATATTAACTAGCTGAAATACCCGGCGTTGCCCGGGATTTTAAGAATGTTTTTTAACCAAAATTAATTTTAAACTAAACACAGTATAAATAACATAGAGAAAAACATGTGAAATCTTATACACATGAATAAAAGGAAAACCCAATAAAAAAAATAGATATATTTATAATAAACTCCTCAGAATTCAGCTAGATTTAGCCTTTCATAATTGGGGCAAAAAAAGAAGCTGAAATTACAGGTTTAGCAGAAATTTCCAATAGAACCATACATGACTCCAGCGTTACCTCTTAAAAAATGAAATGTTTGATTAAGGGCTGCAAACCATTCAACTCCTCTCCACATTAAACTCCTATAAACATCCTCTACATATTAAATTCCTTTTCTCTCCATAATAAACTTCTCAGAATTTTGGTAGATTCAGCCTTTCATCATAGTACCACTAAAGACTGAAACATCCTCTCGAGAAATATAAATTTATTAATTAAAATAATTAAACACACACAAATGTATAAATTACACAAAAGTTTTTGAACCAACATTTGAATAATTCGTAAATGAAAAAGCATATAAAAATAAAGATAATAAGAACTTCCGGAATCGAAATTGATTACCCTTAATTTTTAATTAATAAAAAACCAACGTAATATGAATAAAAACGATAGATGTTTAAAAGCATATGAAAATAAAGCTTCTAAAAAGATAATAATAAAAAAATATGAAAATAATGCTCGCGCATGAAGTTAACGTTACGATACAAAGATAGTAATAATAATATAAACCGCGTGCATAAAATATCTAGCTTTTTAAGCGAAATAAATTAATTTTTAGAAAAAACTACTTTTAATCGAGAAATTAAATACATTGCAGAAAACTTTGATTTTACCAACTTTTTACCCTACAATTTACACCCTACTTCTTTGAAATAGGGTGTAAATATAAAGTTTTAACAGTCAATTGAATGCCAGTTATAAACGATTGTTGTTTAAAATCATATGAAAATTGCGCTATTATAAAGATAATAAATAAAGCATAGGAAGATAATGCGTGCGCATGAAGTTAACGTTACGATATAAAGATAGTAATAATAATCTATATACTATATAAAACAGTTCCGTGACTGACTGACTGACTCACTGACATACAACGCAGAGACCAAACCGCTGGTCCTAAAGGGCTGAAATTTTGCATGGCGATTCTTCTTATAGTGTAGGGATGCACTAAGAAAGATTTTTGAAAAATTCTTGATTTTTTAAATTAAATTTTTAAGCTGTTTTAGTAACTTTTTTTAAATTTGCATTTAAAATAATAATTTGAGGGTTATAAAATTTATATCACGAAAAAGATCATAAAAATTCCTTTAAAATGAAATCTTTTTCGAATCATTACCTCCACTTTCTGATTTTTGGTGTTAATTTATCGTCACATAACAACGAAATAGACAAAAAATGTTTTTTTTCCTTGCTAATGCGGCAGACGATTGGACATTATCCAAAGAAATATTAAAATACAGTAAAAAAAATGTTCCTCAAACTGTGTTATATTAACTTCACTATATTCTTTAGTATGTCCTATAGATTTAATTTGAATATTTTCTTCTACATTATATTGTCTATAAAAATATACCTTACAATTTTTTTATTAAATATATTTTGTTTTTTTTTACATCATTTGTATACATTGATCGTGGAATTTATATTATATATATATATATATATATATATATATATATATATATATATATATATATATATATATATATATATATATATACACAGTTGGTTCTCTGTTTAACGACTTTTAAGGGACCGTGAAAAATCGTCCTTAAGTAGAGATCGTCCTTAAACAGAATTTGTGAAAAAATAACATTTCCCTTCACACTTTACAGGTTTAGGACTGTCAATATATTTCTTAATATATTGGCGTTTTTAAAAATGTTATTTTTATTATCATCATTTTCTTTAAATATCACTCCGGAAATTGGAATGTTAGATGCTCTTGCTTGATGAAACCATTGCAGGACTGCCTTCTCAAACTCTTCTGATCGGCCACATTGAATTTTCTGTCGTTTGGATTTGGATCCCAAACCAAATTTTTGTGCTGCTTCAAGAATTTTCTCTTTGCTTGCTAAAATGCCTTTGAGAGTAGACTCGGGTAGCTGAAATTGTCTTACGAATTGGACTTTTATTATTCTAACACTTTCTTCCCAGTTTTCAATAATTTTCACTTTTTCGTGTAGCGTAAGATGCTTTCGCTTTGATGCCATTTTGCTCTGCTCACCTCGTATTCGTACTGGAATGAGCTCCTACACACAACCATGAATTCTCTAAACATGAACACGTGCTTCCCAGAAGGAGTGAGAGAGGGGTGCTTTTGGACAGTTCGTAAATCACATGACAACATGGTAGGTAAAATAGAGTGATTCCACACCCGCACTAAGAAATTCGATCCACCAAGGAAGAATGTTCGATCTTCCGAGAAACAGTAATCCCCCCCTCCCCCGGTTTTTCCACTGCAACAAGTCTATGATTGCAACAAACACAAAAGAAATTCCGGGTCTGTTTTTGAAACCAAACTCCCCCACAGAAAGTAACCCTCCAGTAGATAAAATGTTGAAGAAAAAGTTTATCATGTAAGAAAAAATCGTCGTTAAATAGAAACAAAATCGTCTTAAAATAGAATTTTTTTACGTCGGAGGGACCGGGACCAGGAAATATCGTCTTTAAATAGAGATCGTCGTTAAGTAGAGCGTCGTTAAACAGAGAACCAACTGTATAACTAAAATATTTAAAGCAAGTGTTGTACCAATACTAATACATTATTAAATACAGGCATTAATATGTATATTGTCAATATGCGCTAAGCTGCAATTATTAGACAATACTATATAAGATATAATCCACTAAAAAAACTTTAAAAAAGTAAAAAAACTCCAAGCTTCAAAATAAAAGTTACGACTAAAAAATGGTGTGATATCAAATATCCAAGCTTATTAAGTTCTGGTACTTAATTTCCTAATCACGAATTTTTCACATCTAAGTGAAGTGGTTAAGCATGACTTGTTGATAGAAACCCTTCTTCCCTAGACCAAACTCATCATAACCTTTTTCTGAAAATTTAAATTATATATATTTATACATGCCAGGCTTGGCGGCCGTCTTTTTGTCTGTTGAAACGTCGAAAGTATGTTATTTAGTTGTATAAATTATTCATTTTAGTTATTTATGCAAAATATTTGGTTATTTTATTATTATTTGGTTACTTTTAAAATGAATGTAGCAACAGTTTTAAGATGGTCACGAATTATTATATAAATTTGAAATTTCTTTTCACGTTACATTTGGGCAACGTAACTCCAAAGCATGGTATTAATATCATTTGTTGTTTAATGCAAAATTGTTCTTTTGGGGAATGACAACATTATTTATTATTTTTCTTTCTAGCTAACGGTTTGTTTTGTTTGACATCATGCATTAACTTCAAATAGAAGACTGATTAAAATGACTAATATCCCATTAAAAATCCGTTAAGAAATGTGATTTAGTCCCAGTGCTTAATAAAACTGGATATAACACCATTTTGTGTCGTACCTTTTGTTGGAATGATGCTATGAACATACTGTGTAACAGGGCACCGCAGTGCGCAGTTAAAATCTGAAATTGATGTTTTAAATTCACATTAACTTTTTTTTTTGGCATTCTGTTATTTTAATGATTTTATTTTTAAGACGACCGCCAAGCCTGGCATGTTTAAATATATATAATTTAATTTTCAGAAACAGGTTATGATGAGTTTGGTCTAGGGAAGAAGGGTTTCTATCAACAAGTCATGCTTAACCACTTCACTTAGATGTGAAAAATTCGTGATTAGGAAATTAAGTACCAGAACTTAATAAGCTTGGATATTTGATATTACACCATTTTTTAGTCGTAACTTTTATTTTGAAGCTTGGCGTTTTTTTACTTTTTAAAAGTTTTATTAGTGGATATCAGTTATTTTTTTGAAATAGGTAAATAACCATTCACAAACTGGGCTTTTGCCGGCAAACAATTGCCTGATACCTGGAGTCTCATCATCAGTTACAAATATTTAGGGGTTTATTTCTTTACCCAGGTACCAGTCCCTTCCCTAAACTGTAACTGAGAATCATGGACATGAAAACCCTAACTGACCCACTTGAGGTCTACCAATCTGTCTACAAGAAACTGGCAAAGAAAGTGACTGCAATGGCACTGGTAGTTGGCTCTACGCACATTCTAGCAGAGTCACGACAGTCGCTTATGGGCACAGACCAATTTGACCACTCTATCTACAATAAACTGGCAAAGAAAGTGACTGCAATGGCACTGGTAGTTGGTTCTACGCACATTCTAGCAGAGTCACGACAGTCGCTTATGGGCACAGACCAATTTGACTACCCTATCTACAATAAACTGGCAAAGAAAGTGACTGCAATGGCACTGGTAGTTGGCTCTACGCACATTCTAGCAGTCACGACAGTCGCTTATGGGCACAGACCAATTTGACCACTCTATTTACAATAAACTGGCAAAGAAAGTGACTGCAATGGCACTGGTAGTTGGCTCTACGCACTTTCTATCAGGGTCGCGACAGTCACCTATGGGCATAGACCAATTTGATTACCACTCGGGCTGATATGTGTTACTATATTAAGAAGAATTGCATCATTATCCCTTGAAAGTTGTCATATGAAACAATTTATTAAATCTTTTTGTAAAATAATAGGTACACGTCTTTACTGTTTCGAGGCCATTTGTCTACCTTAAAAATTTGGGAATCATTTGCCATTATCCATGAGTTTTCTATCCGAATTAACGATTTATAATGACGAGATTGTATACCTATACCTTCATGAAATATTGCAGATTGAATTTTATAGTTTTTATTTTTGAACTTTAGTATGGTTTTAGGCACACCCGTAATGTTTAAAATTTTTTTATTCCCTCTTGCATCCCAAATCATAATTTGACATATAATAATTTCTGCAGGCACCTCCAATTCAGATTTCATTGAACAAAATCCCTCACACTCCTGACATCGCATTTGGTTATCTAAGGTTTCCCATCGACACAAATCTTAATTAATTTTTTGATATGAATCGATTTGTGAGCCTGATCAGCATGTAATCGAATAAAATTGATTTTGTCGTGTTGTGTGACAGTGTATCCGCAGGCTGGGTTTCGACATTTTTTAGTACGCAAATTTATATTCGTTGTTAAATCATTTAGAACCTCATTTTGGTTAATTAGTGCAGTTAAAAATTCTTCTGCATCTTGCTGTTCATTGTTGATAAAGAGTATTCCTAATTCTTTTCTGAGACCCATAGTGTCCATTTGACAGTCTCCTTGTATGTGTTTTTTACTTAACATTTTTAGTGTTTGACAAACAGAACTTTCACGAGCGATACTGGAAATAATTTTGTCAAAACTAAATATACACTGCCATATAGCATTTGCATAGCATGATACTCCATCACTATTCAAATACCCAGGAGGCATTTTTTTGCTGATATTTACATTAATTGGAATATTCTGAACAGTTTGAATTTCTGTTAATACACAAGATTTTGTACTATACCACACATGATCTTTTATTTTGTGTTTTATTGATTGTGAAATTTTTATGCTATCTAAATCAGGCCGATACTTTTTCCTTAATCTATTGTACTCTTGTATAGATTTATTGTGAGCAGAAACACTCTTTGGATCAAAATTTATGATATGAAGACCATCTAAATTTGTAACTCTTGACAATGCTACATAACTCTGTCCATGTGTAAAAGTACTATTACCAATGTCTATCAAACATGATGATAAACTCAAACCCTGACTTTTATGAATGGTTATTCCATATGCTAAAGATATAGGAAACTGTTTACGATAAACAAATACCTTTGATAATATTTCAAATTTACTAGTAACTGGTTCAATTTTATGTAATTCTGAATTAAATTGTATAACAATAGCATTTACCACCCCACTTGCATCCAGAATAAAAGTTTTAATTGTTCCTATAGCTCCATTTACCAGTCCCAATGTAACATCAATATTGCGTCTCAACATAATTTTTGCTCCTGTTTTAACTTCAATATTTCTATCTAATCCGGCAGTTCGAGAGTTATCGTCTTCATAAGAATTTAATTTTTTTAATGCTCGCTGTTTAGATATTTGTCACATGCAATATCGTCTTTAGCTGTTAATTGTATTATGTTTCCAGGGATTAATTCTAGCATTTTTTTGTTAATGTCATCACATTGAGCTCTTGTTGGTAGTAAACATATGGTATCTTTTGGCAAATGCTGAATATATTTACAAAGTTCTAACAATTTATCATGGCTGGAATCACCTTTAAAATTTACTTGCTTACTGGACAAAGTTTTTATATCATCATGGCTTAATATGCCCAATCGAATTCGAGATAAAAGTTCTATAAACCTTTTATCATCTTTTTGTCTCATATTGATAGTGAGCTCGTCATATGAAAATAAGTCCTTCCAGATATTGGTTGCATCTAAGCATGACAAGTATTTATCTATTTCAGATTTAGTTAATTGAATAAAAGGTGCATGTTGCATAACTGGAGGTAGTTGTAATAAATCCCCAAATAATATGTGAATTTTACCAAACCACCCATTATCCTCACAGACTGTATTAAAAATTTCGGATAGCCTGAGATGAATGTACATTAATGTAATATTAGAAACCATGGATACCTCATCAATTATTACTAAAACAACATTTTTTAAATCAGTTCTTAAAATTTTCAATACATCATCATTCAAACTTTTATAACGCTGTACACCCCCGTGTTCTATTGGTAATTGTAATAACCTGTGAAGGGTTAAACCATTTATATTAAATGCTGCAATTCCTGTCGGTGCACAAACAGCTACCTCTTTGTGTAAAATTTCCATTACCCATAATTTTAAAATTCTTATGAGAAAGGACTTTCCAGTGCCTCCTACGCCAGATACAAAGTGTCTTAAGATTGCATTTGTGTCCTGTAGATGTTTTGTTACATAATGAAATACCCGCTTTTGATCCTCATTCATTTTATTTATCAAACATTGTAGATCTTCTTCATTTTTATTGGCAAGCACATTTCTAAATTCATTCATAGCTCCAGCAGCTTCAATATTGTTAAATTCATCTGTTGTATTGTGATTGTGTTGTACATTATCACTATTATTTTGTACCAATTCATTTACTATGTTTCTCACTTCATCCCTAGCCGTGTGTATTTCTTGTAATTTTTCATGATGTTGTAATGCCAAAATCAAATCACTTTTGCAAGCATAAAATGCTTCAGTGTAAGTTTTATGTGTACCTTTTAAGTCATCTAACATACGCCATGGCTTAAACAATAAAATGAGGGAATAAAAATAACATTCTGGATTTTGCTGTACATTATATACTTTATGACTAATTAAACACTCCAGTTTCCTTTTTTTAACCACCCCATATTTGAACATGTAAGATACCGAATTATTTTTTGTTTCTTTAACAATGTTATAATACTTAACAAAATCATATAAACATACATTTTCTAATTCATGTGGGCGTGCAGGATAGTAATCATCAACTAAAGATAATTCAAATATAGCAGTTGAATTTTCATTTAATTCCTGTATCTGTTTGTAATTTTTTAGTTTCCTTTGACGGTTTTTGTAAACATTTATGTTAATCTTTATAGTCGTGATCCGACAAATCATTATCATGTAGAAGTAATTATAACAGTAGAATCAACTCTTATTTACATCTGGTTTATTAACACATTAAAATCTCGATTAAATAAGTCATTTACAAAGTTTCGTTCCGACGAACGTTAAAATACTCGTGAGAGCCGGGCTCATTATTCAAAGTCCGTCCGAGACCCTCTCTCCGTACGCGTGTTGACCCTTCAACAGTCCAAAAATCTATCTTCCCCCCTTCGTTACCGGCGTCTGTATTTATCCATTCTTCTCAGCGCCTCCTCTAACCATCCATGACGAATTTTCTTTCCTGCCGACTTTTCCAAGGTAAAAACGAGCCGCTAATGGATTTCACAAATCATTCTAAATGATTTGCGTCCTTTTATTTAGAATGTCGCACTTTTCCAAAGGTGTATATCATTCGACACCTGTTTGCGTTTCTTTTGGGCTCATTGAAGACGCTATTACTCACGTTCATCAATTCCACTTAGGAATGGGAGACGAGAGTCTGACAATTTATATACCTAATGACAGTGTTTCTGTCTTTTCCATACAAAGAAATACCCAACAGTGTATCAGCAGCTTCTAAAGCACCACATTCCCGACTACTCAAACTTCGCATTGCAATATTCCGCAAACGTGATTGGAGAGATTTATTCGAATTAATATCACTAAATACATCTACATTGAAACTCTTTTCTGCCTTTGTTTGATATTTTGTTATGTAATGACTTAAAACAGTGGATTTTTCACAAACGACTTGCAAGTCCATATTGCCCTCCCATGCTAATAAAATAGGAGCATTGTAATCATTAATACACCTTTCTTCTTCTGTCCGCGGTAAATCATACAGTCTACTGTTAGGGCTCAAATTTTTTCTTCTACCATAAATAGATGCGGCTACTGAACGAATAGTCAGTGTCTTTCTTTGAGTACGGGGAAACCCAAATCTACATGTCCTCACCTTTCCCTTTTTGTATTTTTTTTAAACGCATACAATAACTGTTTTGATAATGTGTTTGAAAACGTTTTATTTGATTATGTAATGTTGGAAATAGCTTTTCATCTGGTAAATGCACATGTAATATATTTTGAAATGAAAGCTGCCATCTCATCGTTGGTTGATACACCAACTACAGGGGCATCTTTGACCCATAATAAAATATGAAAATGTTGCATTCCCCGAGATTGATATTCCCGACGCCAAACATAATGTATAACCTCACCCAATGGTAAATTTTTGCTACATATAAAGTCCATTACAGCCTTAAATTTATTATTAATAAGACGTGATGTAGATACTGGGTCCATTGCTATTAGGGCAGATGTAGATTTTCCCTTAGAATTTTCTACATTAACCTGTCTTAAGTAAGAATCTAAATCCTTCCAGTTATATTCTCCTGGACTTAAAGTTAGAAAGTGCCGGGGCCATATGCGATAATCATAGTATTAATTTCAAAACGAGGTTTGTTCCAAAATGATGGTGAATTTCGTAATCTAGCAAATAATGATTTCAAACAACTATCTATTTCATTATCATTTAACATTTTTAAATATTCCTTGGCCGTATATTTTACCGATGAAGTGTTCATTTTTTGGTATATACGACAACTAGCTGCAGGAATATTTGTCAAATTTAATAGAAAAAACAAATATTGCATATTCAATCTATATCGACTATCACAGGACATTACACGCAGCTTACTGTATTCAAATATACTCAACTTAGTAGATCGTGTTTCGGTCATTCCGTAACGTCCTACAGGAAACAAATCGGGAAAACATTTTAATTCCAATTCTAAATCTCTATTGTCTATGCAATCCGCATCAATTTTCAATAGTTGATACAATTCTGTAGCTGATTTATTAATTTTTTCTTCGTTTATGGAATTAATTGTGAGATGCTGGTAGTATTCATCATTAAAGTCTTTTTGTGTCAACATTGCCCGAGAATTAATTTTATTTGTAACTTTTTGCACATTACATTCCTCAAACAAAACAGTATTATTTTTGTGTAACTCATTAGGATAAATTATATCAGTTTTTTTTGTTCTCAGGAAATTAATTTTGTTCATCAAATTCTGAATTTATTGCTTCAAACTGAGCATTTATATTGTCTAACTCATTAAATAAATTATCTGCACAATTGGGTAAAACTATGTTTTTGTACAGGGGGTTATTTTGCTTTAACCAAATTAATGCCTTATAAACATTTGAAATGTTTACTAAACTCTGCCAAAGCTTTCGTTGGTTTGTTGGAATACTCCGTACTAACACGTATAGATCTTGTTGTGAAATAATACACTGTTCCGGTTTAGGCAACCTTGCCAAAGTCTTTTCTAATGGTAATGGGAGATGAAATGTTCTTCCTACCACCTTACAATTTAAAAAGCTTCTAGGTTTATTATTTCCTGACACTGTACCCATTTTTGTAACAACCTGAAATGCTTTTGCTCTCTGTATTAATAATTTTTCATGATCGTTTAGAATGGCAATTTCATTTGGCACTGGATATACAAACAGATTATTGATTAGAGAAGTAGGTGGCATTTTCATTTTTCGAAAATTATTTAAGCAAAATATACAAATGAATTCATTCGGCAAATTTAAGGTTTTAACGTGTGCAACTAATTGTTCCCACAAATCACCTTCTAAAGGCACTCTGAGTTTATGTTCCGTACATCATGTTGAAAATGGAATTTTAGACAGGACTTACAAATCTTTGTTGGCATATCTAACACTTTATTTTTCATTACTTGTAGTTCTTTTTTGTATTTACAAAATATTTCATCTTCATTTTTGTAGTCCATACCATGTGCAGTAAAACTGATACCACTCTTTTTGAATTCATCTCCATAACTTTTTAAAACATTTATATCTAAGCTACATATTGCATTTTGTATTATGTTTATGTGTTTGTTTGAACTCTTTATATCATACAGTAATCTTAATATAGCTCGTAAAAATGGATAATGTGGTGATAAGCTTCGTAAAAATAGCATATCTGAAATTTCTTCATGTTCTAAGTGACAACTTAATGGATGACCCATTTTACCATGTGTATGAGTAGTAGTACTATTTATACCGCAAATGTCCATGTTACAAATAAATTTTAAGGACAATAATATATCAGAACATATTGCCCATAATGTAATTTAATCTGCAAAGTAATTTTTCATATTCATTTATGTTGCATATTTTAGGATTGCATTTCCATTTTTTATCAGGCATGCTACCTTCAATTGCGGGTTCAAATAAATTATAGCATTTACCATCTGTATGTAATTGTAAGGGAAAAGTGTTGTCATTAAAAGTTGTGTACGTAGGTTCGGTGTAGTATGGCTCAGAACTATACGAGTGCAAAGATGTGCCAGTTAATATTTCATATTTATCTTTTGATTCTTGACACAAATTGGTCTTAGTAAGTACTACTTCAATTTTAGACTTTATTAGGTGCAGCTTTGATCTTAAATGTTTTACATGTTCTTCGTGCAGCTACTGCCCATTTAATCATATTTTCGAATTCTATGTGAGCATTTTCCGATAATTTATTTTCATCAATTAACTTTTTCATTAATGGATCTATGTATTTTTCTGTGTTTATGTCACAACACAAATTTGTGTTTGAAACTTTGTCTGGCAATTTTAAATCATCAATAGGAGTGTTAATAGCACTTAATTCTAATGAATTATCTATTATTTTTCCTGCTAATGACACTTTATCAGCATTTATTTTATTTAATTCTAAAGGATTTTTCATTAGAAATTTTGGATACAAAAGAATCAGTTTCCTGATTTACTTGCATGCATTTTTTAACTGGAAAGGGGTCATTTGTAATAGTTATTCGCTTGCGTTTTTGTGCATAATTTGTTTGCCTGGCATGTCTTAATTTTTCTTTACTAAGCATTTAATAATTTTTGTAGTATGTTTTACTGTGTGTAGTTTTTTTCAGCGATTTTCTTCAAACAATTTTTGGATTCTACAGTTTGCACAATACAACTGGCTTTAACTGTTTCATTTGAAGCATTTATTTCATAGCGTGTGGATTTATCTCTACCAGGACCTTCTAATGTGTCACTTTGTTCACTTAATTGGAGCACTTTTCGTTTTTTCGAATCTCTGTAATAGGCCTGGTTGTTTTTTCGTTTTAATTGTAATTTTGATGGCATTTTTCTATTCTAGTCAATCTAAATACAATGGGTAATATCGCACTAAACACTTCTGCAAACCCACGTGGGTGTAGCAAAAAGCAAATCCTAAGGATTGAATTAATCCTTATTTGAATTCAATCCTTAGTATATTCTATGGACGTATAAAACAAACAAACAAATACAGACATGTATATACAAGATAATTAAAAATTCTATACACTTACTTAAGATTTCACTTTAAGAAATAAATCAGTGTGTACACTGGTCACCAATTTCTTCTCTAAGTGATAGAGTTAACGGTTGTTGGTACAATACCGTTACGCCAAAATGGTTGCCATTTTGCCATTTTGGCGTACTATCGCCCTGAGATGCTAATTTTGCAGTTTTATGCTAATTAAAGATAGAAATATTCATTTTTTTAAACTGAAACATATAAAAGATTTTAAGTTAGCGAATAACTTATCGAAAAAAACCAAGCCTCAATCGAATCTGTTCAATATTAAACTCTACAGGTCTTCTTAAAATGTTGAGGAAAAATTCGTTGGCGAGAAGTAAAATCTAGCAAAATACCTAACTTTACGGAAAATTAAAAATTCCATATCTCGGTTTATTTTTAACTTGGAAAGTCCATTTTTATCTCAATTTAAAGTACTCTCTGGTAGGATTCTTATACTTTTTGTTTTAATTTTGTACGATGCTTGGTTCATTCAAAATTTTATAATTTACGCAAACTGCTTTAACATGGGGAGAACCGGAGCAAGCGGTGCAGAGTATATAAGTAGTACGGCGGTCTGACGAATTTTTGTACTTGGCGCGTTTATTCATTTGGCGTCTATTTTTTTTTTTTTTTTTAGCTTGGCGTTGCTGGTCGACCGCCCTGCTTGATTAAAACAATGATATAATGATACACCAAGATAAGTTAAAAAAGGATAGTGAATTTCTGAAACAAAAACTTAAATTGATGTATTTAAAAAGACGTGAGGGGGATTAAGACCCCTCTATCCTGGTTAAAAGATCTTTTTACATAGCTAAAACTTTCCCAGCATTCGTCATACATCAATTAGAAAATTTAAAACTTTTCAAAAAGTTTAAAACAAGAAATAGAAAAAGTGACATAAAAGTTGAAGTTATATACTATAATAAAATAAAGTGACATAATGTCATAATAAGATGACCTCTAAAAAGTACCTTACTAAAAACAGTAATTAAAAATGTATTAGAAAAAGCATAGAAAAAGCCACACTACAATCAAAAATACCGCAACCCACAAACTGTTTCAAAAAAAACCCATTAAAAATTTAAAATTTAAAACAGTAGGTAAAAAATACACTATACCTCCAAGTCAAAGTGTTCAAGGACATCCACACGTCCGAAATAATGCCATAGTATATCCACCAGAAAGCCAGCTGGATACTCCGCCTGTATAGCCAGTTCAATGAAGTTCTTAATGTTGTAGCATGTTAACCGAGAAAAAGTTTGTAAAGTTTCTTTTTTGTAAGTGGCAACAAGTAAGTTAGTTAGTTCTGGCTGCAGTTCAGTGTAACAGCCATGCTTTTGTAATAGACTGGTAAAATGTTTTTTTTCTCTCTTAAGTACAGTTTGTTTTGTGTGTAAAACTTAAATAACAACACTTAACTCTATTTCTCATCTCAGTCCTAGATCCACACAGTCTATCACAACGAATTAAGTAGTTGTTGACTATATTACGCTTTACATTTGAATGTAAGGCTGTATTCCAATTGCAGAGACGGTTTATTTCAAAGTCGTACATATCTCGTTTATCGAAAATGCAAAAAGACAGAGTGCCATTTAATAAAGTAATGGTTACATCCAAAAAGTTTATTTCATTATTGGAGTTTTGTTCGGTCTTAGTGAGTTTTATATTATCTGGATAAAAAGTAGGAACAAAGTTACAGTTAATCTCGTGAGCAATGAAAATGTAGTCTACGTATCTTAAGAAAGCTATTTTTGGTAAAATTGATGATTTAGATTCAAAATAATATAAATATATATCTGCCAAATAGGACGATGATCCACCCCCCATTGGCAGCCCAAATGTCTGAATATAGTAGGTAGTACCATTAAATAGATAATTTTCAAACAATATAATACGAAGAGTATTTTTAAAAAAGAGTAAAAGTAATATATTCTTGTAAATCAAACCTGTGAAAAAACTCAATTAGAATTGAAAAAAGAAAAGTTGTGTCTATATTATTGAATAGGTCTACTACATCAAAAGATTCTATTTTTTCTATATCGTTTAAATTTGTGATTTTTGATATTAGTTGTAAGCTATTAGAGATTATATTGGATCCAAAATTTTTTATTTTAATGAAAAGATTTTTTAAAACTGGTATTATCAATTTATTAGCATAAGTTATGTAGGTACCGAATCCAACAGTTACTGGTCGAAAGGTAATAGGTTTTTTTGTGGAATTTGGGAATTGCAACAAGGTAAGGAAAGGAGAAGGAATAAAGATTTATATTAATTTTTTTATGCAATTTAACTAAACGTCGTTTCAGAGACAACTCATCAAATGCATATGGTTCATAAAGTGTAGTATTTGAATAAAATTTTTTTACAATTTGAATATAGTAAAATTTGCAAATAAATTAATAATTAGAAGCCACATTGTCTACATAACTAATTACCAGTTTATTTTGTAGTCCCTTTATAGAAGTCATATTTGGACTATTGAATTTTGTTCTAGAACCTTGTAAAGCCAATTCATAACTTTTTATAAATGTAAATGATGTTTTTGTTTCCATTTTGTAAATGCCTCCAAAGGCAAATTATATTTTAAAGCATTTTTTTTCAATAAAGGTGGTGAGGTTCTTATTGAAGGTTATTTCTATGTCTTTAAAACAATTATATCTAAACTTAGTACCCATTTGTATTGCAGCACGTAAGTTTTTGTTCGATACTATTTGAACATTACCCGTTATGACGTGGTTATGAACTGGATTAAGATATTTTGACATTGATTGATGATGACAATAACACTCATAAACTGTGTTTAAATTTTTGAAATTAGATTATAATTAAATATTTTTCGACTAATTGGTAAATTATAAGAGTATGTAACTTTAGGTTGTATTTTACAAGGTAAGTCAGACATAGAATTCTTAAATATTTTATTTATTGGAATGGAATTAAAAGCATTATTTTTAAATTGTATAACTATGTATTCTGTTTTTAAAGGTTGTATTGCTGCAGAAAGATTTATACGTAATTTTTTAGCTCTAATTTTAAAGGTATCTAATATTGCAAAATAGTGTTGTTAATATGAAGGTTCGAAGAGGCTTTTATATTTAGGATCTATTACATATTGCCATAGTGTGTTTAACCAACGTTTTTTAATATTGTATACTTTACATTTTATCCAATTAAATTTTACAGAAGTATCAGACAACGAATCCCTATTTAGTTCTAAAAAAAGGGTTTTATGTTTTTGTATGTTAAGTTTGTTAATACCATTTCCGCGTCGCTGTCTTCGCTTTAGGGGGAATTTTGGATCTACTTGTTTTGCGATGTAGTCTTGAGTGTTTATGTTATTTAAAGTATTTTCGTTTTGCCAAAACATGAAGTATTCAGGCCGAAGGGATAAAGTGTGTTAAATTGCGAGATGTGCATACTCTCCCACCATAAACGAAGTCTATCTTTTGGAACTATATCCAAAATACTAACTTCGATTGATGTAAAACTGTGTGACCTGCGAGTTTGTCCTATGAAACACGTTAAAATACTGTATCTCATTATTTTCTGCGTTGACTCCTGAATAATTAACTGTAGTTTAAGAAATTTGTGAAATAACAACTACTGAAACGTAACTGCTGTGTTTGAAAAAGAACTTTCAAGTTATGAAATTAAAATCTCTTCAAGGTGTATACACTGAAAATTATTAAAATTTGATAAAATGTGAAATGGTGAGATAAATTTTTCAAGAAGTTTGTTATCATTACGTGCATTATTATCATACTTAATCAAATTTATGCTCTTTATCTGCGTATTAAATGTTTTGATAATGTTAGTATTCAAACGTATCTCACACAGATAGATACATTTCCATTTAAACTTAATAAAATAGATATCCCATGCATACCACCTGCACCTCCGTACGTTTTTTTAAAACAAACTAATATTTGTATATATATTTTCAGAACTCATTTTATGTACAATAATTTTTATGGTGAAGAAAGTTCTGGGATACGTGCATTAAGAAAAATAAATATTCATAACTGGAGTAAATTAGAAAAAAATTCTTTTGAATTTACGACTGTTTTATATGATCAACAAACATAATGAAATACTTCATATCGAGTTCTGACAGAGAATAATTCAGTAATAAAGGCGGTAAATATGGAAGACTTTTTAAGAAAGTCAACACTCATGAAAAAAAAAAAAATTCTTTTTTCACGATTGTCACTTTAAGTAACAGTTAAAAACAACAATAGTACAAAAAGTAACAAATAACCGGAAATAATCTAAAATAAGATTTAAAATCTCTGAAAATGTTTAATGTACTTTAATGGCATTTTATACAATCTACTAAATTTGCACAAACATTTAACCTCAAAATAAGAAGAAATTTTCTAATTAAATACAAATATACATTAACTACAATGTCTCTTAAAATAAGGTTGCTTTAAAACGAAATTTACAGAGAATTTTAAGACATTGTTTGAAGATTTTGACGTATCAAATTGTAATTAAGAAAAATTAAATATAAAAATGCTTATGCATATACTTGATTAATTTCCCTTTATTTCCCCATTACTGTATTAATTGATTTTTTTCTAAGAAAGTTCACGTATTTTACATTGTATATAAAGTTTCCTATATATACGAAAAATTATGACGCAAAATAATAAAATTTACATTAATGCAAAATCCAAATATCCAAACAAAATGTTTTTCCTTCCTCGAAACAATTATGATGAAAGAGAAAAATATATGTGTAAACAGAATGTACAAAAATATGTACACTACGTATAAATATGAGATAAATAGTACAAATTTGATACGCCACAAATGAAGACTTTTGTATGAGTAAGTTCTTATGCATCTTGCAGTCGCTGTCTGAAGCACAATGACTGAGGTGCCAGATGTGCAACCAAGCCATTAATAACGTTGAATTCTGGTTTTGATCCAGGAGCAGAACTAATTTCAAATCTTTTGATGATTTCTGAGAAGTAAGAAAGGATTTCCATCCATGCAATGGTTTCACCTGGACAGTTTCTCCTACCTATGATGAAAAGAAACAAAACTTGAATATTATTTCCACCCGGTATATTTGTACTCAAATATATACTGATAATCATGTCCAGGGCCGGATTAAGGGGCTGTAGCCCAGAACCTCGAGAAGATAAAAGAGAAGCCAAACTTGAAATGCGGCAAAAGCATCAATTTCTAAAGGCTTCTAATATGTACAAGTTTGTAGAAAACAGTGGATTAACTTCTTCATTCCTTAGAAATAGCTCTGCGGATTTACCTTCCTTGATAGCTAATGCGACTGGAGAAAATAGTTTTTCTAAGACGAACTATTTAAAGAATGCATGCAGATCGACAATAGCACAAAAGAGACTCAACTGACTTGCTCGTATGGCAACTGAAAATGATACTTTGAAATACTTAAAATTTACCGATGTCTGAGGGAAATTTGTTTCTAAGAAATTATAGAAGCAAATGCTTAAACTTTTATTGTTGTTAACTTTTTAATAGTCAAGGAGAACGTTGTGTCAACTGAAAGTCCAACTGATAGGGAAAATAACTGTACGGGTCTCCTTGTGACTCGTCAGATTTGCATAGTCTAAATAGATCTTTGGCAACTGGTTTTGTCAAAATATATCTGGTGAGGTCAAAAGGAGTTACACCTGCTAACTTGGAGAGATTGCCGAATGAGGTAAATGCAGTGCAACCACTATATCGGGTAGGCAGAGTCAAAATTCGGATATTTGAAATTTCTAAATTATTAAACTTAAAAAGGAACATGTCGACCGCAGAGACCATTTTTATGTAATTGGAGGTCATGTTGGTTTGGGTGCTATAAACATCAGTCTCGTTGATGATTTCCTTGGACACAGCATACTTATGAGAGCCTAAAAAGGCGTCTAGTCTAGCTTTGATGTCGGACCCATACGTGTCTTTCGTTTCTTTGGCTAGTGTCTTCCGATATAGAGCTAAAATTGCCAAAGCTCGACTAAGTCGAGATTGATCAGTCCCCGAGTCCTGTTGACCAGCAGGCGGGTTTTCGTATACTTTCTGTTTTTGATCTATCAAATTTAAAGGACTGATTTTCCCATTTTCAGCGACAATAAGTAATCCATTGGCTTCCCATTTTGTAGTGGATGTTGTCTCAAAAACCGCTTTGTTCTCATCTATTACCTTACATAGATAAGTAGCAATGAGAACATCATTCCACTCTGCATTAGGAAGTCTCAGGAGATGATGACATTCTCCAGCGCTTAGATTGTTATAAATTGTAACTCCCGGTTTACTATCCTTATTTGCAGCAAACCACGCACTTGGATATTCAGGTGGGACTTCGATGCTGGGGACTTCAGGACTAATAGGAGTCGTCCCGACGTCGTCGAAAATTGGCACTAATTTCGGCATCTTAAGATAACTAGTCTTGTTTTTTTAATAGTCAATTTAATATTGTCTTTAATTTTTTTTCTTTTTAAAAATTCGTTTGACACTAACCGTTATTCGGTCTCTTCGGTAAACAGAGAGGTCGCAATGCACAAAGTAAACAAATAACAATAACAACAAAAGGTGATGTAGCCGCATTGTATATAGTTACTTATCTATAAACATGAGAAAATATAAAGGCGTATTACATATATTAAAAGAGAATTTTTCACTGTAGCCCAGGGGCCTACAATATCTTAATCCAGTTGGTTGGTTGGTTCATTTATTTCTGGAGCAAGGTCAGAAAGGACAACCTCATCCAAACGCATGACTACCACATAGTCTTAATCCGGTTGGTTGAAGTTTAATGGCGCAAGGTCCAGAGAGGACAAGCTGCGCCAAACACATGTCAAAACCAGAACCGGGACGCATATATAAAAGTATCAATAAAACAATAGAGATAACAGCCATAAAAAAGAGACGATAACAATGCAGACAAAACAGTCATATATAGTAAAGTGATAAAATCCGTAATATATAAAAAAAATGACAAAACAGTAACAGATAAAAGGTGATAAAATCAGAAACTATGAAGGTAAAGCAGTCATATATAAAAAAAGTGACAAAACTGTCATATAAATAAAAGATGGCAAAAAGAGTAATAGGTGATAAAAAAAGTGATATACAACAAGTGATTAAAAGTCATACATCATAAAAAAATGTAAAATACAGTTAAGTATAGAAGGTGATAAAAGCAATAACTGAGTCAAGAGTCTTAATCCGACCTTGAATATGTTTATCGTTAATTGTTTTTTATAGCTTGTGAATGTATGCCTCTAGTTATTTTTGTAGGAACTATATGAATGATTAAATCAAGTATGGCAAGTCCTATTTTAAAATTTGACCTCCCCCACCCCAACCCCTCAAAATATCTGAAAAGTTTCTTGTGTCAAGCCAGTTAAATATCTAGTAGAAACAGAAGAAAATAAAACAACAAAAGATATAAAAATAAATCTTTAAAAACCCTTAATATTTCACTGTTTGAGTAACCTAGCACGTGTTTGAAATTTCGCACGGTAGCTACTTTAGCATACCTTGAACCTAAAGTTTTTAGTGTACATATCTGTTTATATCATCCGAAAGAGTAGTCTGTTTTAAGCAATTTCGTATTTTAGTTTGAATGCCACGTCAACTCACTATTAAACTGACAAGTTTATTGTCGAATTTTATTAAACTACTATTATACGGGTCGGAATGTCTTGGCATATTTCCTATGTCCAATAAATATTTCCACGTCTGACAAAGTACTGGTACTCAATAACTGTGTACATACGCGTTTGATCAATTTTTTTTTCTTTTCCTATGACAGTACGAGGTAGATCTGTCATACGGCGTCTAGCAAGCTCATAAAGTCTATCAATATAGGAGTTTATAATATACAAGGTAGCCCAAATGAAAGTGCCACTACAGTCGGTGTGATAAATGGTTTAATGGTATTGCTGTAAGTTAGTATACAAAATAAAAAGTAATACACACGGGACATATAGGCTAGACATGGTTGCCTTGGAGGTTGAAACAGGCGTCCCAGCGGTCTACGAGATGATGGATACCCTGGGTGAAGAAACTCCGGGGTTGGTAGTGGAACCAGTTTTCAACGGCAGCTTGGATCTCATTATTGTCTGCAAATCACTGTCCCTTGAGAGCTTTCTTGAGCTGACCAAAGACATGGTAGTTAAATGGTGAGAGGTCAGGGCTGCAGGGGGTGTTCCAGAGTCTCCCAGCGAAATTGCGTTAAGAATGTTTTGCACGCAATAGCCACACGAAGACGAGCATTATAATGCAAGAGAACCCCGTGTGACAGCATTCCACGTCGCCGGTTCTTCATTTTTGTTCTCAGTATATGTAATGTGGCACATTAGCTGGTAGCGTTAACAGCCGTGCCCGGAGTCAGCCATTCCAACAGCAATGGGCCATCGACTTTGAAGAAGCACGTAAGCATGGCTTTTTCAGCTCTCATGGATGAACGAGCCTTCTTTGGCCGCGGGGATGAAGGGTATCGCCATTCCATGCTCATGCGTTTGGTGGCCGGATCAAAGAGACGACACCACGTTTCATCAGCGACAATAATCCGAGAAAGGAAATGGTTCCCCATTTCGTGGTAACGCATAAGGTTTTTCATGGAAACACCCATGCGGTAACTTTTCTGCTCCTCAGATGTTTCGGAACCCATTGCGCGGAAACCTTTCGGTATTGCAACCTTTCATGCAGAATTGCGTGAACACTTACTTTGCTCATAGACATTCCATCCGCTACATGAGTGGTGATTCGCCGATTATTTCTCGCGAGACTGTCCACAGCTGCAATTGCTTCCCGGGTGATAACCACATGCGCTTGACCTGCTCGTTCGTACTGCTTCGTCCTTTATGAAAATTCGTTACATCATCTGAATATTGATCTGCCTGACACACGCCATACACATTTTGCATGCGACGATAAATTTCTCTAGCAGTCACACTTTCCGCCGTTAAAAATTGCACGACTGCACGTTGACAACGTTTTGTGGCATCCATGATACGAACGATACCGTTGACCTTGCTCCTACGCTATCACACAAGCATCTGTCGTAATCTGATGATATGGCATACATCCCCAGCTGTCAGTGCCCTCTATAGGGGCATGCGTAGTCTTCTGTATCTTAAAACGATGGCGCAATCATGACAGTGCCACTTTCATTTGGGCGACCCATATGTAATGTATAGTATGTATTATTATATGATGTTATATAATGTATAGTATGTATATCATTTAAGGAGGTAGTAATGTATTATATAATGTATGGTATGTAAGTATAATAGCAGTAAGTATGATGGGTGGTTGATTGGTTTGGGTTTATTGGCGCAAGGTCCACAGAGAACAAGCTGCGCCAACAACTTGGTAAAACCGAAAAATAATACATATAAGTTAGCATTTTTACACCAAAAATCCATTTAAACGATGATAAAATAAATACATATGAAAAAAGATATAAAAAACAGGCAAAGTATGGAGTAGTAAGTATGAATTATTATATAATATATATAGTACACACACACACACATCTATCTATCTCTCATATATATATAGTAGTTTTATACGATTGTCTCTCTTGTACAAGTGACGAACGGATTAGCAAATGGGCTCCACTCATAACATCTTCGTTATCAGGGTGATCGTGAACTTTGTCGACAAAATAAGAGGGTTTATAGTACTCATCAAGACGAACAAAATTTTCAATGGAACCTAGAACCATGTGGGTCAGTTATTTTATTGATATAACTTTACATCTTAGTGGACTGTATAAGAATCCATTAACAAAAATATTTAATGTTCTTGGTTAGGTGCAACTAATCAATCTTCTTACTTCTTTTAATAAAGGTAATACTGGAATGGCTTACCTTTAACATCATCTGAATAATAATCGAATAATACGTCAACACTAAAAAATTTAGTTGCATGCATGTATTCTTAAAATGCATTTAATAATTGACTTCATTTTAACACATAATTGTTGAATTCATGACACAGTTAATAAGCCCTTCGGAATTAAGTTTTACAAAATGAATAGTTGACTGCAAAATGTCAACAGTTTGAACAATAATCTGCACAGAATCTTGAACAAAAAAAGAAAACCGGAATCGTATCCAACATACCGATTTTTGAGTTCTTACATGACATTGCTTAGAAAAGAATATACACCACAACAGATTAAACATTTCTTGGCCATTTTCTTGCTATTACTGAGAATAGAATGTGCAACAACAGAACAAAAAACATTTTAGCTTGAAGTAAAAAAAAAGTTGCATAGTGATGCCATCTATTGACCAGAAAAACAATTAGAATACAAATTACAAACCACGTGAGGTATAAAATGAAAAATTATAATGAATTATTTAAAAATTAAAATAAAGTAGTAAGTCTTTTACGAAGACTGAACAGGCCGCATTCCTCTCAGCGTAAAGTTCAGTGTCCAAGTTGAACTTTCGTCAGGGGGAAAAAAATGAGAATAAACCAAATTATAAGTTGCAGAATCCTATTCAGATCATAGAAAGACCCCACTACTCCACCTCGTAAACACTAGAAGAGATTTTTAGTGAACATCTGGGCAAGTATCGTTTAGGATTGGCTGGTGGAATCGTATCTCCTGCCAGAACGTCTTACCAGCGCAGCGTACCTTGTCTTCATGGAGCAAGTGCTTCCTGGTACCTTGCAAGCTCTTCTCACCACACAGAGGGACATGTCGCTCACTCCTTTCAACAACGTCATCCCCTAAGGGGGTTTGCTTTCTTTAGGTAAAAACGGGTGTCGCAATCCCGAGGTACCCCAGCGAACTATCTCTCCTTTCCTTTTTTCCTCTCCTCTCTTCCTTTACTTCTTTCTTTCTTTTCTCCCTCGGTTTGGTTCCTCTTCGGAGGCGAGGGCACCTCATTAGAAGCTGTTGCCGCTCTGTTGCTTCTAGCTTCTATTGGGGTCTTTATCACCTACGTGTTTGCCGTGCATGGAGACCCGTGTCACCGGAAAAGGGAATCCTAGTAGTTGAGGGTCAGTTTTGGTTGCCCAACACACTACTTCGGCCCCCGCTTCGGGTAAACGGGAGGTACTCAGTGGTTCCCTAATGTATCAATCAGCTGGTCGCTGACTTTGTTTTCGGCTAGGAACTAAGCTATCGTATCGGCTTCTGGGCATCTCGTGAAGGGTGGAGGTCTGCTTCAGGGTCGTTTCGTGTGCGTATAGTTCTCGGTGAGCACTGGTGCAAGTATCTGCATCCCCTTGTTGGGCTCCATGGTGGGTGGTGCCGCGAGAACTGAATCTTTCCACCTTTTTTATGGATTCTTTAAAAGATTCAAAATTTTCTCTCACGGTGAGGGATAATTCGCCGCAACCAATGTGACATTACTTCAGTAAATGCAAGGTTTTTTGTTATATCAATGTTGAATGAAAATTTTAAAACTGTTTCTCCCTTTTTAATTCATAAAGTTTTCCCTTTATAATTCATCCATAATTCATCCCCTTTTTACTTATAGTTTTCCCTTTTTAATTCATAAGTCTATGCTTGGAGAGGTGAAATCTCTCAAGTATCTTCGTTCAGGTGATCTACTTGTGGAAGTTTTTTCGCGTGAACAGGCTGGGACACTTAAAATTTAAGTGTCTGGGACAATTTAAAGTTACCATTACACCTCACAATTTCCTGAATTTTTCTCGTGGAGTCATATCAGAACCTGATTTCATGCACACCCCTGAAAATGAGATTCTGAGTGAACTAAATAATCAACATGTCTGTGGTGTTCTTCGTATTACGATCCGTCGGGATGGTAAGTTACTTCCTACGAAGCATATCATTCTGACATTCGACACGCCGGCAATTCCATCTCATATGAATGCTGCATATCATCGTTTAGCTGTGCCCTCGTACGTTCCTAACCCATTGCGCTGTTTCCAATGTCAAAACCTCTTGCCGTGGTAGCGTTACCTGCGCTCGTTGTCCTGAAGTCGGACATGGCAGTAAAAATTGTACTGCCCCAGAATGCTGCGTAAATTGTCGTGGGGACCATACTTCCTTTTCTAGGTCCTGCCCAAAGTGTGTTTTGGAAAAGGAGGTACAGAATCTAAAAATTACCAACAAAATTTCCTATGCCGAAGCTCGACGTGAAATTGAAACGCGCACACCTAAAGTAGGTGTGTCCTACTCCGCAGTTTTAAAAAAATCTTTCAAAAGTGTGAGTACACTAACAGAAAATATTTTTGGTAGAACAGTTTGCGCCTCAACCTCATCTGTAAATAATAAAGTCAGTAAAATCTCTGAGTCCCAGCCAATAGAAAAGAAACAAATCACTCATTTTACTCCATCTGAACCTATATCGCCACCTGTTGCTCACAAAACTGTTACCCAACCCAAACAATCCTGTTCATACCATGCAGACCTAAATTCACATATTCCAGCTAACCTAAATAGAAAAAAACGAGCTATTCCTAGAAAGTGCGTTGGCCTTTCTAGGAAACTGAAAAATCCTAAACATGTTTTAAAAAATCCTCAGTCCTTCCGTAGGCTCGCTTCCGAGGACAACGAATTAAAGCTCTACGTGTCCGAGGAATCTGACAATGATGTAGTTTTTGAGGAGTCTTTTTCTTTTTCTTTGGTTTTTTTGCCTTTAATCAGTTTTATTCTTCTCATCTCTTGTACATAATGCTCTTACCATTTCTACACTCTATTATTTCTTTGACTGTCATTTTATAATTTTATATGCCTATTTGTATTACCGTTCTTGTTAACCATTTTATATGATATTTTTTTTATCACCAGCAATATATTTTGACTGGTTTTATCACGTCTACATTTCATTTCTTTTAACTTTGTTCTTATCATACCTTTTACCACACCTGCTTGATATATATGCGTCTTATTTTCTGCGCTTTTATTGTACTCTTGACGAGTATTTGGCGAGCCTTGTCCTTTCCAGACTTTTCGCCAGAAAAAACTATCGAATCGTATTTATATATCACCGTTTCATGCCATTGAACCGTTTTATCACTTTTTTATATCGTTCTAAGCACCGTAGCATGTCATTGCCTTTGTATTTTATCGTTTGTGTCATGTTTATAAATTTCTTTGTATGTTTCATATTTTTATCACCTTTTATATGAATTTCTTCAAGTTTGTGCATAACTTTTTATTTTTTTCTTTGACATTGGTTTTATCTACTCCGATTTAACTCGGTTTTTATCTCCTTTTTACATCCGTGAAGTGACAATATACCATCTTTTTATGTATTCTACTAATCCTATCATGTGTTTAGCGCAGCTTGTCCATATCTGGACCTTGCGCCAATAAATCCAAATCAACCAACCAACCAACCAACCATCAACAACGTCATATCTAAAAAAACATGATTTTTCAGGAGAGTGATTTTAAAGTTTAAAAGTAGAATAATATGCATTAAAAATAAATATTAATTATGCTCTCTGACAGCTTAATATTGAGCAATGAGATATGATGATCTTGCATGGATATACTACTCTTTCAGGGCATTATGAAAACAGGCATAGCTAAAAAACGCCGATTTTTGAGATATGACGTTGTTGAAAGGAGTGAGCGATGTGGTCTATGCATGGAGCACTACCACACTTTAGCACGACGGTCCGCCACTTCCTGAATGCCTCATCCGGGACGGTGGATTGGACTTGAGGGACCTGTGGCTTGGCCTCCACGCTCACCGGACCTAAATCTAGTACACTTTGGGAGACACATGAAATTATTGGTGTACTCGAGGCACCTATGGACTCAGTTGAAGATCTCGTTGAGACTCGCGAGAATCGTTGTTGCATCATACAAGATTAATACGACATTAGGAGTGTATGTGAGGGTAGGACAGTCTTTCATACGTGGGTGACAACTGTGCAACGACTCTCTTGAACGCCATTTTGATCATCTATTTTGATTCTTTCTCTGATCTAAATGGGACTGTGAAACTTATAATTGGGTTTATTCTAATTTTTTTCTAGTGATGAAAGTTCAACTTGGACACTGAACTTTACGCTTTTCTGACAGACTGAGGGGAATGCGGCCGTAGGTTCCATTGAAAGTATTGTTCGTCTTGATAAGAACTGTCACCCCTCATATTTTGTAGGCATAATTTACGATCACCCTGTATAGAGGACAAGTTGGAGTTTTTCTATGCCTATTTTGTCGAGATGTTTTGGTTGTGTTAGTCGCCTACAAGAGGTATCATATGTTTTCGCTAAACGACTGACGCATTTCACCTTTCCTTTTGACCCATTATAGCAATCAATTTTTTAAATAATGGAACATATTAGAGTGGTTGATTTATTGGATTATGTTTTCGTCGCATCTAACCATGTTTGTGGAGGGGGGTCTGAGGTAGTAGCTCCCGCTGGCAAACATCAAATTCAAGGCAGCGTATTTCTCATTTTTAGATAGTCTTTCCCTCAAGAATTCCTTTGGACTGTTGACGTCCCCCAACACAATTTTGTTGGGGTGTAACCATTCGCCGGAACAGTCACATAACAACCGAGACCTATTGACTTCAGGGAGAAAGTAAACTGGATCCCGACAATAAAAAAATGAAACCCTAGGTGACATTTTAACTAATTTAATGAAAACATAACAATTATTTACAGAATTACACAATTTTAACAATCATACAGGCACACACGAAAATATGCTGCTACCAGTTCGGAATCATTGGATCGACTGCCAAACATCTTTTCTCAGCAACCAGAGTTCAGAGGGTGTCGGCACTTCGGCACGAACTCTAGTAGTTGTTTCCGTCCAAGGAGTCAGAGAGAGTTTTAGGGATTGCTTCTTGCGATCTCGGCGGCTGTTTGGAAGGCCGCTTTACGCTGTTAAGGCATCATGAGAGTTTTAGGGAATCAGTTAGTGATGGTACACAGTTTGTGGGGCTATACATATGAGAATTTTTACGTAATGATGCTCTGTTTAAACCATTTGGTTACAGGGGTAATAAAGTTTCTAACCATTTGACTTCACCGATGTAGCCTAAAATTTTTTACTAACATGTACTACATTAACAACTTTTCAGAAATTTTATGAGACTAGCGGTTTCATAGTTTTATTTAACTACAACAATATAAATGATGGCTGACCTATTGAAAACGGAGCATAACTTTCAGGTGACTTGACTAAAGTAGTTCCACCATTTAACAGGAAACGCTCGGGCCTAAATATTTCTGGTTCATCCCAGTACTTCGGATCGTTGTGCAAAGCCCACAGGTTGGCGATAATCTCTGCGCCCTTTGGAATTGTGTAACCTTTAACAGTGAAGTCCTGGTTAGCGCTATAGAAAGAAATAAAAAGATACTTATGAACATAAAACGTAAAATAAGTCTTACTCATCTAAATGTTAAAAATTCTTGATATGCAATAGAAAAGATAGGAAAATGATGCATTAGGAATTAGCCATTTTAAAGTCTAAATATTTTAGCCCGTTTCCGTTTAGCGTTGGGTCAAATTATGTAATGTAATGTTATATATATATATATATATATATATATATATATATATATATATATATTTATATATTTATATCTCGAGATGAATACGTATGGACAAACCGACGGATATAACACATTTATTGAAATAAAGAAAACATAGATCCCAGCTGCGAGTACACATCTCGTATAACAAGCGTCACACGGGATGGCACTGCAGGCATATAACAGGGCGAATTTATAGTAATACAGTATTAAGAGCTTAGGTTATTTCCCACATTCGGCCATCCTACACTACTGGCCAAACGTATTGCAAGTTAGAGAAATCTAACATTTTTTTTAAGTGCAAATGTGGTGAAGTTTCAAGCTATTGCGTCATACTTTATGATGAATCTTTACCAAAGATTGCATTATCCCGGATATTTATTATAAAAACGAGCCGACTGCGTAGAATCTCATTTGGTTTGTTGCGCTGTCGAAGTGCGTACCGCTGCGCATTCCTTTTAATATTAAACTATGCTTTTCTTTTAAAATGTGTAAAGTAACTCCTCGGAAGCGACAGGCTGTTATTTTAATGCATCAAGAAAGAATTTCAATTGTTAGGATTGCTTATTGGTGCGGCTGCAGTGAGTTGACTGTTTCACGCCTCATAAAGAGAGGTTGTTTGTGGTTTAATGGCGCAAGGTCCAGAGAGGACATGCTGCGCCAAACACATGGTGCAATATGAAAACCATTTAAGTCAGCATTTCAAGAGCATAACCCGGTAAAACATAAAATTACTATTTATAAAAAAAAATATGTTGTATAAAAATAACACAAAGGATGATATATGAAGGTGACAAAAAAATAATATAAAAAGTGATGAATGATTCAAAGGTTTGAACGGTGACAGTGATATAATTGTTAAAATATGACATATCAAGCGGTCATAAGCTGCGCCAAAACACTATTCGAAAGCATAACCAAAGTGTATGTAAACAAACATTAAGTAGATAAACATAACGCACATGAATGGAAAAAAAAGGAGATAAAAACCAAGAACGTCGAAACAGAAAGTAATAAAAAGGTGACCAAAGCTGTGATATAAAAGATAGTACAGAAGGGATGATTTATATATAAGATGATAAAAACAGTAACATGGAAAACATGATAAAAGCAGTAATATGTAAAAGTGATAAAAACTGAAAACAGTGAGTTATAATTCCTACGTTTAAAAGGTGAAAAAACAGTCGTCTTTCAAGGAAGACAAAAACAAGCACGATAAAATGACTCAGATTGAACGAAAAAAATTTGGTCATTTTAGAAAAGTAATCACATACAAAAGGGAAGAAAGGCAAGAGGGAAAAGAAAAAAAAAAAACAACTCTGGATAGGGAAACCCCATCCAGATTAGAGTCACGTGCTAGAAGAAGGCAAAAGAAAAGAAGAAGAGACCGAGTGGCCTCTCCCTGCAGGTTGAAAAGCAAAAGATAGAATCTCAGATTCTATCTCATCGGTATCGGAGATACCGGAAGCATATATCTCCAGCATGTCTTGAGAAGCTGCTTCAAGATTAGTTTTTTTTAAATATTTCGGATCTTTCTGTTTGGTTGATAAGCTAGGTTTATTAAGTTGTTCAAGAACTATTTTATTTTTCCTACGTATTTGGGATTTTACAGGTGGTAGAGCACGAATGGATCTATTTCTATTGGGTTCTAATACGAAATATTCAGTGGTACTTAATGTTTGTTGTTTGATTTTCCTCGATGGGGAAACGGATTGGTGTTTATTGGGAACAGAACCTGGTTTCAGAGTGATGGAAGGGGCAGATGAAATTTTAGGAGTAGAAGAGTTGCTATCTTTCTTACCTTGTCGGGATGGGGTAATGTCGGCTATTGCTTCGGTTTGTGTATAGACTGAGATTACTGCTTTCGCAACGGCATTTGTGTATGATTTATTTTCTTGGGGTGTTCTGGCGGACACCAGTTGCCTGGCCTCTTTATACGACATTTTGTTATTGATCTTCATAGCCTGAACCTCCTTCTCAAATGCCCACTTCGGACAAGACCTTCCATAAGCTGGATGATCGCCTTTACAGTTGATACATCTAACAGCATTAGTGCAATTCTCGCTCTCATGTCCATTAGCTGCACAACGAGCGCAGGTGACAGTACCACGACAAGACGTCTGGGAGTGACCGAATCTTTGGCATTTGAAGCAGCGCAGAGGGTTAGGTATGTATGGTCTAACACAGGGGTTCCCAAACTTATTTGGTCTACCGCCCCCTTTTCAGAGAAAAAATTACTCACCGCCCCCCTGGAAATTTACCATTCTATGCGACTAAACAGAGATACAAAAACACATTTTCGGCCTTTTATGCATTTGTTTTTCTACCTATATAGAACATAGTAAAGAAATATGTTGCTGTAAATAAGACACCTTCAAGCTTGAAATTATAAAATTATTCATTAAAATCAACCATAGCATTACATCGCATTACACACCAAAAATTAAGATGGCAAAGGACAATAATCGTTTGATAAAAATTACAAATAACAGTAAAACTAATGTGAAGGATGAATTTGGTGCATAGCAATCAATTTCTTTATATTCGGCTCTATTTTAGTCAGAAGCATTCTTAAATCACCGCGATTAGTAATTTGCAGTCGGTTTCTGTTTTTATTTAACAGATTTGTGACCGCACTGAACCCACATTCCACTAAATATGATGAAGGAAACGCAATTAAGAATTTTTGTACCACAGCCCATAATCCAGGGTAAAGTGTTGGTATTTCTTTTTGCAGCCAGAACTGTTGATAGCTATGTTTAAATGTAAATTTTAATTCTTCGTTTGTTGATACTTCTATCAGTTCTTGCAATTTTACAGATTCTTCTGAGTTGGATCCTGAAAAAGGATCCAAAAGCCAATCGGGTATGTTCATTTTAATAATATCTTCAAACCGTTGTTTGAAGTCAGAATGGAGAGCTTCCAAGTGCTGACAATAGATAAGAATGTCTTCATCGTGTTTTTCTACTGCTGATAAATGTGGAAATTGGCTGAATGCCCCTCTTCCTAAATTTTTTTTGTACAGTAGAAGTTTTGCCATAAAAGCGGAAATCACAGTTTTTGTTTTTATTAAATTCAGCTCATCGCCTTGGAGTTTTTGATTTGTGTCATTGAATTTACTAAACAAGTCTGTCAAATAGGCTATGTCATTTTTGGAATCGATTAAGTTGACTCGCAAATTATCATCTTTGTTTTCTAAAAATTCTAGCACTGAGTCAAAGAGTTTATAAAATCGATCCAAACAGGCACCTTTTGACAGCCAACGAACTTCTGTATGAAGCAGCAAACGATTGAATGCTTCATCGTTTTCAACGCAAAGTTGTCCAAACAATCTCTCATTCAATGCGTTGCATTTGATTCTGTTGACTGCTTGAACGACATGATGCAATGACCTATGCAGGCGTTCATTCAGATTTTTGGCAACTAAATGTTGCCGATGAATGACGCAGTGCACGGCAAATACATTCGGAACTGCTTTTTTCAAATATGCAAGAAAACCTCTGTAGCGTCCTATCATCGATGGAGCACCATCAGTAGCAACTGATAAGATATTTCTGAGGGGGATTTCTTTTTCTTTGAAAAACTCTTCCAATGCATGAAATATTGATTCCCCCTTGGTATCAGTTTGCAAATTTTTTGCAAATAATAATTCTTGGCATATTTTTTCTTCTTGTATGAAACGCACGTATGCTAAAAGCAAGGCCTCGTTTCCTGGCAAAGTTGACTCATCAAGTTGAATTGAGAACTGGGATGTTTTCAAATACTGACATAATGAGTCTTCAACATCTTGAGCCATTTCATCAATTCTCCTTTGGACTGTAGTATTGCTCAAGGGAATTTTCTTTGTAATTTCAGAAGCTGGCTTGTGTAGCATAGTGCATATTACTTCAGTTATAGCCGGTAGAATTAGTTCTTCCCCAATAGTATGCGGTTTTCCCGATTTAGCAATCATTAGAGAAATATTATATGAAGCACGCAACCCATCGTCACAACCCTTGGATTCTGATGAGAAGAGTTTTGCTAATGTCGGCTTTCTCAAAAAATTTTCTTTCATACCTTTAAAATAAGGTTTTATCTTTCTTATCGGCATGTACTTTTGTCAAATGTTCTAATAATCTTGATGGCTTCATAGGTTCATTTGACAAAACTTTTTGGCAAATTAGGCACATGGGTAATCTGTTGTTTGCAGGCGACTGAATAAAGCCATAGTTCAAATATTCCACACTATATTGTCTACATTTTCTCTTAGGTTCAGCCATGATATTATCTGTAAAAAGGCAAAATACAAAGAGTCTAAGATACTAATGAAACTAATAAACTGGTTTTTGTTCTTTGCTAAGCATTAGATCTATGTATTATTTCATATTAAATAGTAAAATATAAAACTACATTTTCAGGTAATTAATTAATTTTAAAAAGAGTTAATAGTTTTAATTTAATTTTCCCTTCTTTGAAGAATTATTTCTTCCTATAACACTACTTATTTTACAATTAACACAGATAATTTGATAGATATAAATAAAATGGCGTAACTATAAATTTTCAGCAGTTGTCAGCCTTCTACACTTGCTCTGTGCTCAGATAAAGAAAAAAATTACAAAAAGGAAAAATAAAATTAAAAACAAATTAAAAAAATCCACAATAACTTAATTGGAGACTAGTTGACATGTGAGTCATACAGAAAATACTCAGAGAAAAAGAACTTTAAAATCTCGCTGGTCTCTCCTTCGACGTTGGTAAAGGATTATGGTAAAGGAGTTGTACATCAGCACTATATAATTCGAAACTTATATATATATATATATATATATATATATATATATATATATATATATATATATATAAACATACACACGCACTATCTACCAAGAAGTATTTGGACGCCTGTGATAGAAAAGAAAAACAAAATTTATTCTTATTAAATAGTTCGCAGAGCCTCCACGAGAGGCAATTGCAGCCTGGATCCTCCGGCGCATGCTTTCCACAAGTCTTTGTAAGACGGCTAGCGGTATTTTCTTCCGCTCGGCTTGGAGAAGACATGCAAGTTCCTTCACCGATTTTGAACGGTTATTGCACCCCTTCACTCGACGATCCCACCCGTCCCAGAGGTTCTCGATAGGGTTCAGGTCTAGGCTCTGGGCAAGCCAGTCCATTCAGTTAACCTCACTGTCACCATACCAATCCACGATGGACCTCGCAACATGACAGCTGGCGTTGTCGTCCTGGAAGTAACATGGGTCCAACCCGTAAAACTGCCACAACGTAGAAAGCACACTGTCATGCAAAATAACGCAGTAGACGTCGGCGTTCAGCTTACCATGAATTGGGACCAAGGGTCCCGATCCATACCAGGAGGTACACCACCAGACCATAATTCCACCTCCGCTGAACTTTACTGTGCGTACAATGCATTCTGATAGGAGGCGTTCTCCAGGCAGACACCAGACCCAGACGCTGCCATCCGAACGGCAGCGAGTGAACCTTGATTAGTCGCGCCAGAGAACTCGTTTCCATAGATCTACGGTCCCCTTCATACGTACTATGCACCACATTAACCGAGCAGCGCGGTTGGACTTTGGGATCAAAGGCTTATGGACGCCAACACACCTATGAAACTCAAGCAGACGTGCTTTCTTACGGATGGTATTCATCGAAATAACACTCCTGGATGCCTATTGAAACTCCTGGAGTATGTGGACCATCGGTTTTGTGCGGTTCTTCCGAATTTCTCTGGACAGCACCCGTCGGTCTCTATCTCCCAGTTTCGTGGGTCTGCCGATTCAGGGCACATTCTGACAATAACCGCTCTCCTTCCACTTCTGAATCGCAAAGGCCACTGTCGATCTTGGGTAATGCAGCTCGCTAGATGTGTCCCTTAACTAACTAACCAATGGTGCAACAGTCTATAGATATGTCCCTTAAGGATCGGCCATATTTGTGATACCCGACGATTACACCTTTCTCGAAATCAGATAACTCTGCACTCCGTGGCATCTTGCATGCGACTAAAGCCAATGTTGTTTCCTACACGATATTTAATGACGGAGGGCGTGACGTATATCAGGACCGCAGATATCGTCATTTGTACGGTCGTCCAAATACTTATTGCTATATATATATATATATATATATATATATACTAGTTGTTTGCCTGGCGTTGCCCGGGTATTTATTTATCCCAATTTTTTATTACACAGGAAAAGGAATGAATTCTACTTATAGAGTAAAATCTAAGTAATTTTATTTACAGGTATTTAAAAGTATATATATACAGATTATAAATGATAAACTAAAATTGCAAATTCACATTAATTGCAAATGATATTAATTTAACCTAAAACTTGATTAAAACCAACATTTTTAGTTTTCCCTCCTGGAGCAAGAATAAATAATTTCTTGGGTGAACCCACGCTTGAGCAAGAAGCGTAAAATTGTCCGTGAGAGAAACATGGCGATATCAGATCCATTCCTCAGTACTTAATAGACTGCCCATGTGACTTGTTGATTGTGATCAACAACGCAAGTCTTATGGGAAATTGCAATCTCTTACAGTTAAAAGGGAGATTCGTCGGAATGAGTGGTATCCGTGGGATAAAAAATGTTTCACCCTCTCCCTTTCCTGCTAAATAATATTGCCCAGCATCTTACACACAGTTTTGTGCCTTTGCAAAGTTTTGGCGGGTCGAGGTTCTGTAATAAAATAATTGGAGATCCAACTAAGTAAAAGACGATGTGCTGGCAGCCCAGCCGGATCAAATGAGTTTAGGAACACTGTTGGGAAATTGACAACCTCATCGGCATAAATTACGGTATCGATTGATTTGTATTCAGTGACTATGCCTGGTAACATGGAAAACATTCGATTGTTTGTTTCTGGTACATCTTCATTTTTAGCAGCAACAATGGCCCTCTCTCGCAATCACTTCAAATTGGGATAGTTTTGGAAATCAACCGGATAGACCCCCTCTATATGCTTTATAAATTTCATCAACCCCCTAGCTAAATTATGTTTTCAGAGCCTCTTTCTATTTTTAATATGTAGTTGTATTTAGCTATCCCAAAATTGAGGAATTTTTTTAAAATTCATGCCCTAATAAAAACAAGATATTGTATGAAATGATAAAAATTTTGGGACAGGTTTTAGGTAAAAAATTTTTTGAGAAAACATTGATTAGTTAAGAAGATATCCTGCGCGATGTGCTACAAAATCACATACAGAGAAAAATGGGTTTAATTTTTTTACGGCAACTTAGACAAAATATAATGAAATACAATATAAATAATTATACCTACAATAGTGGGAAAAATTATTTTAATGCATGCCGTAATAAAAACAAAATATTGTACGAAATGAAAAAAAAAAATTGGTATAGGTTTTAGGTCAAAAATTTGATGAAAAAATATTTATTTAAGAAGATATTCTGCGTGCAATGTTACAATATCACATATGGAGAAAAACGCGTCTAAAATTTTTGCGGCAACTTAGACAAAATACAATGAAATAAATATATGAAATGCAATATAAATAATTATACCTATAATTGTGGGAAAAAATTATTTTAATACATGCCCTAATAAAAACAAAATATTGTAGGAAATAATAAAAAATTTGGTATAAGTTTTAGGTTTAAAATTGCATTAAAAATATTAATTTAAGAAGATATCTTGCGCGCAATGCTACAATATCACATATGGAGAGAAACACGTCTAAAATTTTTGCGGCAACTTAGACAAAATATAACGAAATAAATATATGAAATACAATATAAGTAATTATACCTACAATTGTAGGGGAAAATTATTTTAATGCATGCCCTAATAAAAACAACATATTGTAGGAAATGATTAAAATTTTTGTATAAGTTTTAGGTTAAAAATTGTATGAAAAAATAGCAATTAGTTAAGGTGATATCTTGTGTGGCTTACAGCAACTGAGGCAAAATAAAATGAAATATATATATATGAAATTCAATACAAATAATTATGCCAACATAAACAATTATAAAATACTTTCCTTATATATATTATAAAATAATTTCCTTATATTATATGTTATATGTAGTATTAGAACAAAACAACTTTTTTAATTTTAACAGAAAAAATTTGTAAAAAGAATATTATTTACCTATGTTTTGTTAATGGGCGCACGCTGTAAAACTAGGAACTCAGAGTTGAAGAAAACTATTCCCTATTTCTTTCGCGTTCAAATAAATCCTGCGAAGGCAATCAATTCAGCGTTTGGTTTGGTCTCTCGCGTTCGGTCATAAAATTCACCTCTGAAGCAAAGTGCATATATACCTCTAATTATATTTAACAACTTCTCAATGCCCTTGGCCCCACCGGGAATATTTTCCCAAACTGTGTAAATGTGTACCTAATTATTTTTTTTGCATTAGCGGTACGTAAAGCCCATATGGTCCGGATATAGTTATGGCGGTGCAGTTTAAACTGGGACTCCACCGGGAACATTTTCCCAAACTGTGCAAATGTGTGTCTAATTATTATTATTTTTTTTTTTTGCATTAGCGGTACTCAAAGCCCATATGGTCCGAATATAGTTAAGACGGTCCAGTTTAAAGAAGATCTATTAGGCGGAATCATCAGTGACCGGAAGTGGTTAAACAACGTGGGAACGGGAGGCCTCTTCGTGCAAAAAAAAAATAGATTGAGGGGTACGCCCAAGATGCTCAGGGTTGTAAATAGGTACTTAAGAAGTCTCACAATACGTGAATGTTTCCCATTTAGGGTTTTCCCGTACACTCTGTGTCAAGTGTCCTCCAAATATTTTAGAATTGTCTACTGTTCTTTCTTTATGCTTTCACCGCCCCCCTATTTTCGTTCACCGCCCCCCAAATGTCACCAAAGGCGCTACCGCCCCCTGGATCGTTCCAGCGCCCCCCGGGGGGCGGTATCGCCCACTTTGGGAATCGCTGGTCTAACAGAACAACGCATGTATGCGGCTTTTATGTATTTTGGCAACTCAGGCGAGTTGAAAGTGAGTACTAGATGTTTAGTGGGTAGTACAGCTCCGTCGCGATGAATAGTAATTCGGCGAACATGTACTACGCCTTCTGGTTCAAAATTTTGTTTGATATCCTCTTCAGGTGTATAGAAAAATTCAGAATGAGAGACAACCCCTAGAGAAAAGTTAAGAGATCGATGAGGAGATACAGAAACAGTAGCCTCTCCGAAAGACTTGATTCCCATAATGCTTTTAACTTGTGACGCCTTTAGTATTACAACAAAAAGGTCGCCAGACGGCAGTTTATGAATGTCTTTTACATCCCCAACAGCGGACATTATAAATTTATGTATAAGAAATGGATTATCGGTACGAAAAGATCCTTCATTTTTCTTAATTACAAAAAATTTAGTGTTTTCAGTTACGTTGCTAATGTGCTCCACCCGAGGGGGAGAAACCAAGGGGTTATTAATTTCCATGAAAAAGGGCCGGATATTCGGACCTAACGGCACCACCCACCATGGGGATGCAGATACCTACACCAGTGCTGATCAGGTCTATACGCGCACAGACCGCAGGAGCCCGATTGCTTGAACCCTAAGCAGGTGACCAAAGTCTAACCCACCAGCCGATTGATACCCCGGGGAACACAGAGTACCTCTCGTTTACCCGAAGCGGGGGCCGAAGCAGTGTGTTGGGCAACCAAAACTGACCCTCAACTACCAGGATTCCCTTTTCCGGGGACACGGGTCTCCACGCACGGCAAACACGTGGGTGATGAAGACCCCAATAGTAGCAAGGAGCAACAAAACGGCAACAGCTACTAAAGGGGTGCCCTCGTCTCCGAAGAGGAACCACACCGAGGGAGAAAAAAAAGATAAAAGTAAAGGAAGAGAGGAGAGGAAAACGGAAAGGAGAGAGAGTTCGCTGGGGTACCTCGGGATTGCGACACCCGTGTTTACCTAAAGTAGGTAAACCCCCTGAGGGGTTAAAGCAGAAGGAACCGTGGATAGGAAGCCTAGAAGTGGTCGTCCGAGGTTATCTTCGGAACGTGCTGATGCTTCATTGACACTATAATGCTGAAAAAATACGTTTGCAAATTCTGCTACACTTGCAAGAGAATGGAGTGAGTCGATTTCTGTCATTGCCACTTCCAGAACAGTTCACAGGAAGCTCCGTGAACCTGGTTTCAAGGCACATGTGCGTAGGAAAAACGAGTTGCGAGCAAAGCAATGCAGAGAAAAAAGATTGGGTTATTTCGAAATGGAGACAAGTTTTGTTCAGCGACGAAACTCCAATTTCTTTAATGTCTGACAAACCTGCTCACGTTTGGCGTAAAGCAAAAGAGAGCATGAGTCCAGACTGCATGGTTCGTACAGCAAAACACCCAGAAAGCCAAATGGTGTGGGGCTACATGTCATAAAAGTCAACTGGACGACTCCATTTTGTACAGGGAACTATGAAGAGTGACCATTATACTAGTGTGCTGAAGGATCGATTGCTTCTTAGTGCTCATGACATGTTCCCAAGGCAGACATGGGTATTTTAGCAAGACCTAGCATCCTGGCATACATCGGAAAAGGTAAGAAAAGCTTTAAAATTAAATTAAATTTCGTTGGAGTTCAATTCTGACCTCTAAAGCAAAACATGGTATTAATGTTCTCCCATAGCCAGGAAACTCGCCAGATTTAAATCCTATTGAGAATTTATAGAGTACAACTGGAAGAAAAATATCTCAAAATCGTCCCAGAACAAAACGAGAGCTCAGGAAACAATAATTAAAATTCGGCACCATGAGATAACGAAAGTGTTGCGAAACCTTGTGGATTCCATTCCTAAAAGAGTGGCTGCTCTGATCAAAGCCAGACGCTGCCCAACAACATATTAAATGCTTTTCGGTTCAATTGCACTCATTTACTATCTTTTCTACTCAGAAGAACTTGAAATTCTTTCTTTATTTCATTTTATTCCGGGAAACCAAAATGGATTAAGATTTCTGATAACCTGTGCATTTTTTGTATGCTATTATTTATAAAATTAAATAATTATTTTGTTCAATAATTTAATCATATCTTGTCTGTAATTTAAAATATTGACATTAAAAAATATCAGTTGAATTGAAATTTTTTTAGGAGGGGGGGGGGGGGCTTATTCTTGAAAAATGTTAGATTTCTGAAACTTGCAATACTTTGGGCCAGTAGTGTACACGGCCATCTGACCTCAGATGACGTCATTTAAAATTAAAATTTGCGGTTTCGAAAAAAAGGTAATATATATGTAAACACATTAAATTTGTCACATGAGTAAATAAAATGAACAAATAAAAATAACTATGAATATGTAACACAAAATATAACAATATGAAATCAAATGGCAAATAATAGCTAGGTTCTGAAAACAAATAGAGAAAAAAGATAATAAAATGTAAAACACTTATAGAGTCAGAACTACTTATCACACTTATAGCACTGTAGCATCAGAAATCTGGGACAACCATCTGAAAAATGCAGTAAAATGGTTAATGAACTATGACAAATAAAATCACAATTAAATGTCTGAGAGAACGAAGAGAAGTGTTCACGTAATGTTCAAAAGTTTATGTAAGTCCAAGGTTTCATAAATTCTATACAGGTACTAGTCGTCATAGGTCCATCGATGGAACCACACTTTTCAACTTCATATGTATCATTTGATTTAATCTTCGTTTTTCTGTAAGGTCCTAAAAAATCGTTTAAGTTTAGATCCAAACTGTATACGCTTGATAGCTACCAAATCGTTAATACTGAATTGTCGGGGTTATTTTTGTCTGAGGTTATATGTTTTGCGATTTTCTGCATGGACTTTCAAAATTTGTTTTTTGGCTTCTTTGCGTAAATCTTCACGAGCATCAACAACATTCGATTGAATCCCGGAATTCGGTAGGTCTGTAAGTTTGACATCAAGTTTCAATTTCATTTTTGTTCCAAAAAGCAGATCAAATGGAGTTGTGTTTATATTGCGTTGAAATGTGGAACTGATAAACTTTTGAACTGCATGAACGTGATTAACCCATTTGGACGGTTCTTCAATCGAGAGTGTTAATATCATTGATATGATGACTTGGTTGAGTCTTTCAATTTGACCATTAGCGCGTGGTAAGCCAGTTGGTATTAGAAGATGTTCAATATTTTCGTTGACACAATAATCTTTGAAATCTTTCGAGGTAAAAGCTGCCCCTCTGTCAGAAATTATATGGCAAGGACTACGAAACACTGATTTTTGTAAATCTAATTTTGATAAAACTTCTGATGTTGATGTTGTTTTCGCAGGATACAGCTAAGCAAACTTTGTAAAACTATGAATAATACCAAATATGTACATCGTGATTTGGATTCAAGACAGAAGCTCTTTTTAATTTAATAAGTTTATTAGCTCTATTAACTTCGAGACTAACATTTTAGCTTAGCGAACAGCACGTGTCACGACCACACACCAAGTAGTACCGAGCAAAATCTGAAAACGCTTATCTCCTTATACTAAAATTGCCATCCCAGGACAGTAAAACGTGTCCAGCAGGTCATACGGCGAGAAACAGGTTTCCCTACAAATTCCCGATTCTGATTCGTCGGGGGTCGTACTCAAAGTGAGGGACCAGTCATAAAAAATAATAATTACTAGATCTTATTCTTACAATTTCCCCCCTTTTAAGACAAGTCCCAGAATGAGCCGGCTTCCATTCCAGAGACTCACCTGAAAAGGCTAAAACGCCTTCACTGAAAGGGATATCATAATTTGGGAATGATTCTTTTTAACCGAGCTTCCGGGAGATGAGTTATTTCGATTTTACAGTTAACATACAAAGAACATCATAACAATAACAAAAATAGTAAAAATAATACTGGTACCAAACACAATATTATAAGTAAATAAACATTATAAGAGCAGTTATATAATTAAATGCAAGACGCTTCAAATACATCACATATGCAATAATAAAATAATACTGCTACCAAATACAATATTTTAAGTAAATACACTTATAAGAACAATTGTATCAATAATTGCAGAACCTTCCGAAAACATCACATACTAAATTAAGCAACTGAAACATGAAACATATACTGCAACATTTCAGGCACTTTTAATAATTGGGTGAAAGTGTCATGACATCATTCATCAAATTGTATAGGCTCAAGAACATCTAGTTCAATAATGTAGCATACAATTTACTCTTAAAAATGAAAAGAATTTTCTTTAGAACAAAGGTTGAGTGCCCAAAAGAGCACATTAAAATGTAAATTCAAGGCTCAAACATCAATTAATATCAATTTACATTGTATTTCACATTTCACCTGTTTGGTGTAATTTAAATTGATTATTAGGCAAAAAGTACCTTAACTTAGAGACGTGAATCACTTCAGTGTCTTGTTTTGTCAATCAATTAAGTTTATTTATTCGAAAACTTTTTAGTAATTTGGTAATTTTTTAGTAATTGATAATTTTTTAGTAATTTGGTATGGACCAGAAAAGGTCGGACTTAATTTTCGGGTGTCCGGATAATGATATTCTTCAGCAATTACTAGGTCACCAAGTTTGAAATTCACCAAGTTTGAACATTCAAGGTTGGCAAGTTTCTTCCAAAGTGGAAAAAAATGCGGAAAAAAAACATGGAAAAACCGGCTGGAAGAAACAGGTTTCTTCCACTAGTGGAAGAAATGGTTTTTCTTAAAAAATTTACTATATTAGTTGGAACTTCGAAGATACAATAAATGCATTTTTCTTATAGATAACCTAAGTCAATTTAATTAGATTATAAAAATTTAATTAATTATATATACTAAATTAATAATTACATGAGTTTTTTAGCCAGGATCAGATCACACACCTGAACAAAAGAAATTTTATCCAAAATACACAAAATCCATTAAAAGTTATCATTAAAAGTTCCATAAAAAGTTTAATTTAAGGTATCCGACCTCGTTCAGATACCTTTTTCAAAAAAACACATTTATTTTAAATCTGACTGCATAATTGTAAAGTTGCACTTATCACATACTTAAACGACAAGTGAAAACAAATAAGTTTTAAAAAAAAAAATTTTAAATGTGAAAAATGGGAAAAATTTTGCTTTTACGATAAAAAACATATTTTCAAAAATATTGCTGATTTTTCACTAAATTTTGTTTCTAATAACAGATAGTATATATACTAAGCATGCTGTGAAATAGGATATTTTATATATCTTTATAAATCCCAGAGATATGGCATTGCATGTCAGGTGTAGAGAGAAAAAAGAGGAAAATGACACAAACTTTCTAGAAAAAATGGCTGTCACTCATCATCTAAAGCAGGGGTTCTCAACCTTTCAGGCTCTGTGTCCCCCTTTGAACACTGATGGGAGGTCACGCCTCCCCCCCCCCAACCACCGCCATATGTGGTCAATGCAAGTAGTGCAATTGGAATTTGAAACTGAAGCTGGTTATTTAATGAAAATTTAGAATAGATAATTTTATACACAAAATTTAATATTACTACACATATCTTAATTTGGAACATCATATTATCAGAAGATATGAAATCAAAGAATTAAATACAGATCAAATATGTTTCAGGTAATCAAGGATCTAGGTGAGGTTGGCATGTTATACCAGTCCCTTTCACAACATTAGTGAGAGGGCTGGCACTGTTTGTCCTTGACAAGTTTTTGAATATTAGGTTGTAACTGTGACAAAGCACACCTAAGGTCACTTTCAACGTCCAGCTTTGCTCGATATTTTGACTTTATGTATGCTAATACTGAAAATCCAGATTCACGGAGATATGTGGATGAAAACTGCTCTAACAACCTCAAAGCTTCCAAAGCAACTTCTGGGTAAACAGGAAAATAGCGTAACCAAAAATTTTCTACATCCATGTTTTTGGAATTCCGCGTTTGCTTGAGAATCACATTATAGGTCAATTGCCTGTTCCTGAATATGATCAGGAAGTACATCCACGTCGATTTTAAAAGGATCTCTTGTCAACTTAAACTCTCAGTTCTCTGAACTAATATCTGGAAAATAGTCTGCAATTTCATTTTGCAATGCTACCAAATGCCCTGATATAAGGTCCTTCAATTCATTTATCTGTTGCAATGGGAGATATTTTTTTATCACCGAGGAGGTCGTTCGATCTTGGAAAAAAAACTCACGCCTCCCTTGAAATTCTTCTACGCCCCCCCCCCCCGGGGAGGCGCGCCCCCCAGGTTGAGAACCGCTGATCTAAAGCATATACTTAAAAAATTCCACTTCCATGCACTCATCAAACTATAGAAAACCTATGATACAAAAATGGTAAAATTCTATTGATTAGTTTTTGAGTTATTGTTGCGATAAGTCAATTTTGTGGAAAATTCAATTTTCCAGAAAATGAATTTAAAGTTTTTATTATCATTTTTCTACATGAAGTATTATTTTTATGAACCTAAAATTCTCCTCATTCAAAAGTGACACCTTTCTTTTTATCATTTACATCACTTACTTTCTTTTGAATACCCCTTAATTTTTTTTATGCTACTTATGTAGAAGTTATAGAATGACACTTAAAATCTACGATTCACACTAAATCCAAAAAACACTTTAAAAAAGAAAAACACATAATTATTCAAAATCTTATTGCATGTGTGGAAAGATGTATTTATAATTAACTTAAACGACAAGTAAAAACATTTTTAAAAAAATTATATTTCTAAAAAATGGGGAAAAAGAGAAAAAAATTGCTAAAATTCTGCTTTTACGAAAAGCACCATATTTCTAAAAATATTGCTAATTTTTCCCTAGTTTTTGTTTCTAATAACAAATATGCATACTAAGCATGCAGTAAATGAGTGTAATGTACACATCTTAATAAATCCCAGAGACATGGCATTACATGTCAGTTATAGAGAGAAAGAGCAAGAAAACAACACATACTTTCCACAAAACATAGCTATAGCTTAACTTCTAACGCATATATTTAAAAACTTCTCCATCATCACACTCATAAAACTATAGAAAACATATGATAAAAAAATTGTAAGATTCTATTAATTAGTTTATGAGGTATCATGTATGCAATAAGTCCCTTTTGCGAAAAATTCCATTTCCCAGAAAATGAATTTAAAAATTTTATTATCCTTTATCTACATGAAATATTTATTTTGTATGCTTAAAATTCTCCACATTTATAAGTGATACCTTCATTTTTTTCATTTAAACCACTTACTCTTTTTCGGATAACCCTTAATTTTTTTCTGGCTATTTTTACAGAAGGTGTGGAATGGCGCTTTGAACCTGCAATTCGCAGTTTGTCCAGATTCCTGAACCCTTCCACAGTAAAATTACCAGAATCTATGCCAAGGCTGCTGAATGCACCCAGTAAACCCATAAATCCATCATTGATTAGTATCATACTGAGATTAGCTCCTAAAAGGAGTGTTCGGAGGCTTACAAATGTATCCTTTGGCAAAATCTGCCACAGAATGCCACTAAAACTCTCGTTTGCATTCTGAATTTTCCCATACAAACGTATTTTTAACAAATTTCGATTGCATAGCTTCATGTAAACAGACTTAATTATTTTTAAAATATCAGCAGAAATAGCAGATGTTTTTCTACAATATTTTTCTTCTCAGCAACTGAACGCTGATATTTGCACCAACTTGTCAGTCCACGTGGACACTGACCATGCATAGGGTTTGATGCACTAGAACTACAGTGAAACAATGCCACTATTACTGCCTGCTGCATGGAGGCTAGATCACCAACATTTCTTCTGACAGCTATGCCATAATAATTTTGCAGTTTGTCGATAAATCTGTCAGTAAGTTTTCCTTTTCCTTTTAATCCAGGAGTAGAGTTTTTTAATTTTCTCAATCTACTGCCTACTCTTTTTTGGATGTGTCCAATGCATTCAAATTTTTGAACACTATTTTCCCCATAAATGTCTTTCACAGTTAAAAAACTTTTAGAGTCACCATCTCCATAATATTCGGTATATTTCAAACTACGCAGTGCCTCTGAGCGTTCAAATATGCGGTAAGCACCAACTGCTTCCATACCAGAAGCAGAGTCCTTATAATATGCAAAGCAAATATGATCTGCCTTACGCAACTCATATTTTAGACCACGTTCCATTTTCTCAATATTTTTACATATAACACAAAATTTCGACATGACTTCCATGTCAATAATTTTTCCAGTTTTAATGGATAAAGCAGCAACACAACCATTTAATGATGAATATCCTCTGCGTTGCCATGTCCCGTCAACAGACACGCCACATTCTGTAACACTGTTAGCTGGCTTCATTCCAGGCAGTTTTTGTACCTTCTGAGAGTCCTGTAACCTTGAACTTTTTGCCACTGTTGATACAGCATCTAAAAGTTGCTCCTGCAAACGCTTATATGAAGTGTTTTGTAGGGGAGAAGGTATATTGAGAGCTGCACATAATTTCTTTCCTGCAGAAAGCCCCTTTCCAATAAGCCTCATACCAAACACAAACCTAGAATTTATGTCCAGAGATGTCCCTGTCTTTTTTGAGGACGAAAACTTATGACTGAAGTCACACTTTTGACATTTCAGAGTGAAATATGAAAATAATCCAAATCGTGAGTCTTCATTCACACACAATGTATCTGAAAAATAAGGAGGACAACTGAGCATTGGAAAAACGTTTATTAATATAGAAATATCAATTATTCTGTTCCCAGTTAATTTATCTTTCACGTTTTCCTCATATTCACAAAAGCTGTTTGACAGTTTTGAAACACTAACAGTCAAATCATGTGCTGGCAGCCGAATCATCACTTTTGATTATTTTAGTATGACTATTTCCACAAAATCGTCGTTTTTTAGATCGTGTTGACCTACTTTTAGCCATATTAATGGAATAAACAATGATTGAATAAAATAACTCACAAGTAATTAACAAATAAAACAGTAATAGCAAGCACATTTATCAGGATTTTTCCGAAAAAAATTGTAAACAAGAAATCACGAGGGAAGACTTGTTGCCAAATTATAAATGGAAAAATAGGAAAAGCTTGTTGCCAGATGTCAAATAATACCCCCAAATATCAAAAATTATTATGAACAGCAAGTAGGGCAAAAAAAGAAAATTAGATGTAAACAAATCCCTTTAAACAACCACTTCCGATTACAATCACGATTACTTCCGGTTTACTGAAGATCATAAAAACGCGTATAACTACGGTTCTAATTAAGATATAAAAAAATAAAAACTGTTTTAGAGCTAAATATTTGGTCTATAAAATAAAACTGTAAAAAAATTTCGAAACTTTGACCAAAACTCGCCTTTTGTGCAAACGAGGTCGGATACCTTAACCAGCATAATTTTTTATTATTTAAACTAATATACAATAATTATTGTATTTAAAAATGTCATCAACATCCTCATTTCCCATACTAAAGTGCAACATGGTATAACAAAACAAAAGTTTTTTAGCAGTAGGATGCTGGAATTGGTTTCTCAACTTAGAATGGATGAATGCAAAAGATGAAAAAATTCGTTCAAGTCCTGCAGAACTTGAAGGAGAGTTCAAAAGCATTTCGACATACCCGTAGAGCTCATTGGGTATGTCACTGCACTTGCAAACACCCACCAGGTAATTGGATCTAACTTCTTCCTGATTGAGTCATTAATATAGGTCTTCGGATATGGGCCACTTTCTGTTTCAAAAAGTATCACAGCAGGCAATATATCACTGTTTTTTTTCTTCAATCCATTTCCTTGCTGCCCCTCAGGGGGTTTACCTTCTTTAGGTAAACACGGGTGTCGCAATCCCGAGGTACCCCAGCGAACTATCTCTCCTTTCCTTTTTCCTCTCCTCTCTTCCTTTACTTTATTCTTTTTTTCTCCCTCGGTGTGGTTCCTCTTCGGAGGCGAGGACACCCCTTTAGTAGCTGTTGCCGTTCTGTCGCCTCTTGCTACTATTGGGGTCTTTATCACCCACGTGTTTGCCGTGCGTGGAGACCCGTGTCCCCGGAAAAGGGAATCCTGGTAGTTGAGGGTCAGGTTTGGTTGCCCAACACACTGCTTCGGCCCCCGCTTCGGGTAAACGGGAGGTACTTAGTGGTTCCCTAATGTATCAATCGGCTGGTCGCTGACATTGTCTCCGGCTAGGAACCAAGCTATCGTTTCGGCTTCTGGGCATCTCGTTAAGGGTGGAGGTCTGCTTCAGGGTCGTTTCGTGTGCGTATAGTCCTCGGCGAGCACTGGTGCAAGTATCTGCATCCCCTTGTTGGGCTCCGTGGTGGGTGGTGCCGCCGAGAACCGAATCAAACCCCCCCTTTTTTATGGATTCTTCTTCAAATCTCTCTAGTGGAATTGAAAAATCTCTCCCCTCGAGGGAGCAACAAATGGCTCGTTTTTTTATAATTAAACGTAAGGAAGGCACATTTGCAACGGTGTCGCCCTTTCTTATTCAGAAATGTCTTTCTGCCTCTGTAGGGAATGTTCAAAGCGTAAAAAAACTTCGCTCTGGTGACTTATTAGTAGAGTTGTCAACATCAGCACAAGCTTCGCAATTGATGAAGGTAACAATGTTTGGAAACATAGCTGTGTCCGTAACTCCACACGTCTATCTCAATTCTTCGAGAGGCGTTATTTCGGAGGCTGACTTACTCTATACCCCCGAAGAAGAAATTTTGGAGCACTTACAGGACCAGCTTGTGTCTGCCGTGCGTCGTATCACTATCCGTCGGGATGGGGAAATCCGTCCAACGAAGCACCTTATCCTGACATTTGACACGCCAAAGCTACCAAACTTTGTTAAGGCTGGATATCTCCGATGCCCAATCAGACCCTACGTACAAAACCCTCTCCGTTGCTTTCAGTGCCAACGTTTTGGACACTCGAAAGCAGCGTGTCGTGGTTCAGTGGTCTGTGCTCGCTGTGCTCAGCCTGACCATTCATCAGAAACCTGCAATGCTCCAGCTAAATGTGTCAACTGTAAAAGCGATCATCTCTCTTTTTCACGCTCATGTCCCAAATGGACTCAGGAAAAAGAAATACAGACTATTAGGGCTCATAATAATCTGTCATATATGGAAGCTCGAAAGCAAGTCGAGGCTAGGAGTCCCAGAGTCGGAGTCTCTTACGCTTCTGTAGCTGCTGCGAATAAAGTAATGTGTACAGCATCTACACAGACAGAGACTTACCCATCTAAGACTTTGTCTGTCACTTCCCGTTCTGCACGTTGCACTAAAAATAGACAATCATCTAATATCCCCACCTCTCAAAATATCTCAAATAATAATCAATCGTGTTCATACCACATAACTACAGACTCACCAATCCCACCAAATCCAAATAGAAGAAAGAAAATGATTATTCCCAGAAAGACCGTCGGCCTTTCTAGGAAAACAAAAAACCAAATATACGAAGTTAAAAATACACAGACCTTCAGGAAGCTCCTTTCGGAGGAGACTCCATTAAAATTGTATGTGTCCGAGGAATCGGACCATGATATCGTTTTTGAGGAGTCTGTAGCTCCTTCCGTCCGTTGCACGAAATCTCAACCCACAGGGAGAGGTCGATCGGTCTCTCCTCCTCTTTCTTTGCCATAATGGCTCTCGTTTCTTGGAACTGTCGTGGCTTTCGTCGTAACTTTTCTGATGTGAAGGCCCTGGTGGCTGAACACAACCCCGCGGTTGTTGCACTTCAGGAAACATATCTGAAGTGCACTGACACGTCTAAGATCCGTCGCTACCACTGTGTTCGAAAAGACAACGATGCCGGTGAGAGAGTTTCGGGAGGTGTAGCTATCTTCACCTCCCATGTCTATCCTTCCACCGTTGTCCCTTTGCATACCACCTTGCAAGCTGTAGCTGTACGGATCCATATAAGACGCTTAATCTGCGTCTGTGTTGTCTATCTACCACCTAACGAGCCAGTCTCTCAGAACCTTCTGGATGATTTAGTAGATCAGCTGCCCTCACCATTCATTCTCCTAGGTGACTTCAATGGTCATAGCGCGCTTTGGGGAAGTAAAGACTCCAACCCTCGGGGTCGGCAGATCGAACAGTTGCTGTCCGACAACTGTCTCTGCCTCCTGAATAACGGGGAAGAAACTTACTTCCACGAGCCGACGCGTACCTTCCATAGCATAGACCTTGCTATATGCTCACCATCATTCCTACCTTTTGTTAACTTTTTTGTTGGGAATGACCTCAGGAATAGTGACCATTTTCCGCTTTTTGTAAAACTTCTAGGTGATGACAATGGTCCTATTTTACGTCCGCGTCGATACATCCTTGATGCAGCTAACTGGGAGAAATTCACTTCCCTGGCTGTAATTACAAGAAGTATGGTCGATGGTAGCATAGATGATGCTGTTGAAACCGTCACAAATGTAATCGTGCGGGCAGCTGATATGTCAATACCTAAATCTTCTCCCTTTCCGCCGAGGCACCGTAAGCCCTGGTGGAATGAAGAATGTCAGAAAGCCATGAAGAACCAAAAGAAGCGATGGAATATTTTTCGGAGATATCCTACCACTGCCAATTACATATCCTTTAAGGAAGCCAAGGCGAACGCTAGAAAGGTGCGTCGCCATAGTCAGCGCCAATCGTGGGAAAGATATGTTTCCAGCATATCCACGTCTACTACCTCTAAGCAGTTATGGTCTCGAGCGAAACGTGCAATGGGGCTGTATAATGATCAAAGCTTCTGTTGTTTGAAAGAGAATGGGACTACCATTGGGACGGCATTGGACATTGCAAACGCCATTGGACGCCAGTTTGCTGCCTCTTCCAGTGCGGAAGCCTATCCTTGCTCTTTCCGCAAGTATAAACGACGTGCTGAATCACAGCGTCTACGTTTCGACTCTCGAGCCTCACTTCCATATAACTGCCCTTTTACGATGACTGAGCTTCTTCGCTGCCTGCGAGAAGTTAAGAAATCTTCTCCGGGGCCAGATGGAGTCTCTTATGGTATGATTTCCCGTCTGTCTCGCGATTCTCTCTGTCATCTCTTACACCTCTATAATAGGATATGGAACTCTCATATATTTCCTACGTCTTGGCACAAAGCAACTGTGATCCCTTTTCCTAAGCCTGGAAAGGATGCGACTAGTGCTTCTAACTATCGGCCGATCGCCCTTACTAGCTGTCTGTGTAAGGTGATGGAAAAAATGTGTAATGCTCGTCTTGTTCATGTAATAGAGAGCAATAGCCATTTTTCCCCTTTCCAAAGTGGTTTCCGGCGTGGCAGATCGACGATCGATAACATCGTCGCTCTCGAATCCCAAGTAAGGAATGCTTTTCTCAGGAAGAATCATATGGTAACAATATTCTTTGACATTGAAAAAGCATATGATCGTACATGGCGGTACGGTATCTTACGGGATTTATATAACATGAATTTTAGGGGTAATCTCCCCATTTTTATAAAAAATTTTTTAGCCGCACGTAATTTTAATGTCCGTATTGGATCTACTTTATCTAATAATTTTGTTCAAGAGGAAGGTGTGCCGCAAGGGAGTGTCCTAAGTGTCACCCTTTTCTCTATGATGATTAACGCTATTTTACAGCATCTACCACCAGCAGTCAATGGATGGCTCTATGTAGACGACTTACAAATATCATGTGAGGGGAAAGATATGCGCTTTATTGAGCGGCAACTACAGACGGCTATAAACCGCATGGTGAAGTGGTGTGGAGAAAACGGTTTTAGCTTTTCTACAGAGAAAACGTGCTGTGTGCACTTTTGCAGGCGACGTGGACTTCACCCAGACCCAGAAATTACCCTCGGAGCATCACAGATAAAGGTTGTGGACACTACTCGGTTTTTGGGCGTGACCTTTGACAGAAAACTGACTTTCCTTCCGCATATCAGCCATATTCGGAAGAAGTGCCAGAATTCCCTAAACCTTCTGAAGGTACTGTCAAACACTTCTTGGGGTGCGGACCGCACATCCATGTTACGTATTTACCGAGCAGTTATCCGCTCCAAACTGGACTATGGTTGCCCGGCCTATGGGTCTGCGCGACAATCTGTTCTACGGCGCTTAGACACTGTGCACCACGCGGGACTCCGCATCTGTTCAGGAGCGTTTCGTACATCACCCATAGAAAGTTTGTACGTTACTTGCTCAGAACCATCCTTAGATTCCATTCGTCGTAAATTGTCGCTTCAATACTACTTTCGCGTTCTGTCCCATCCTTCGCATCCGTTGCACGATCTCATACTCGATCGCCAACTTGACATTTTGTATAGTCATCGTGTCTCTTGCGTCCCATCCTTTGGATTGCGCATGCGATCTATTCTGCGCGACTCGGAGCTAGACGGGGTTGATATTAGGTCAACACCAATGTTTGTTTTTCCTCCCTGGCGAACGCCTCTGTTTTCATACTTGCGTCCATTTGTTGGGTTCAGTAAAACTAATACCAGTGCCAACATCTACCAACAGTTTTTTGCAGCACATCGTGCCCTTTTCTCTAGATATATAGATATTTATACCGATGGCTCGAAGTCAGCGCATCATGTGGGCTACGCTTTTGTGTGTCGGAAAGATGTTATAAACCGTAGCCTACATATTTCAACTTCCATCTTTACTGCTGAGCTAATAGCCATTCGTGAAGCTTTAAAATACATATCCCGTCAAATGACCACACACTTCATCCTTTATACCGATTCTTTAAGTGCCTTGGAAGCCTTAGAATCGGTTGATAGTAGCCACCCGCTCATTTCGGAAGTGCTCAGTTTGAAGCATCGCCTGGCTTGTCGCGGATATAGTATTTTGTTTTGCTGGGTTCCCAGCCATGTGGGAATCAAGGGCAATGAACGTGCTGATGAAGCTGCAAAAACCCCATCTGACACAGTAAATGAGCCTATACCCTATTGTGACATAAATCGGGCCGTAAAGAAATCAATATACGCAAACTGGCAAGAACACTGGAGTTCGCAGGTGTCGAATAAGCTGTGCGCAATTAGACCTACTATATCATCATGGTCCCCACTTGTAAATAGGAAAAGAGATGTCCTTTTAACTCGGTTGCGAATTGGTCACACTCGTCTGACTCATGTCCACTTGTTGTTGAATGAAAATGCTCCATCCTGCGATTTTTGCGGGGATATCTTGACCATTCTCCATCTTTTAACTGACTGCAGAGGTCTGAAACATTTTTATCAAAAGTATTTAAACTCCTTTTCGCCTAGTCTTAATGTTTTATTGGGAGAATATCCCCACCCTTCACTTTTTAACTTTCTGCTGCACACTGGCTTGTTTTATCATATTTAATGTTGTTTTACTTATGAATTTTTAATATTTATTATATCACTCTTTTTAATGTTAGTCTTTTATACATTGACATGTCACTGCTTTTATAATCTTACACTTTTACACTTTTTCTCATCTTTTACACTTGTTCATGTTCTAGAGTCATTGTTTTTTTTCTAGTGTTTTCTTATACCTGGCTGTATACTGGATGGGGAAACCCCATCCAGTTTGTTTCTTTTTTTTAACTATCGTTTTTCTGGCTTTACCATATGTTTGGCGCAGCATGTCCTCTCTGGACCTTGCGCCATTAAACCCCATCCAACCAACCAACCATTTCCTTGCTGTCACTTTTTGTTCATGGCTCAATCTGTCTCCTTTGTACTTGCAGGATGCATAAGATAGGCAAAATTATGGTGGGGCAGAATTGTCTTGGTAAACCTACCTGTTACAGCTTGAATATGAGGTTTAAGTTCAGGATTTTGTAGAAGTGCAAGCCATTCATGTGTTGCATCAGCAATATTTGCTGCATATTTTTGTAAACGATCAAGTGCAACAGAAATTAGCTGTAACTGTTTTACAAGATATTTAGCTTGTTTATGTAAATTAAAATTCCTAATGACATCTGTGATTGTTTTATCAATATCATCAAAATGTTCATTTACAGTGCTTAAGCTGCATGGTTTGTTAAATATGATTGAAGACATGCCAACTGGCTGCTCCATCGAGTTTCACAAGGTAGTTGTGGTTTAATAGAACCAGAACACTTCTTTAACAATGCCCCAGGGACATGGCGATTCCTAAAATATTTTTGTACCTTTACAACATGAGACATGATATTTCGTAGTGTTATATTCTGTCCGAGCAGGTTTAAATAATGGGCCGAACATCCATGGGAAATGAGATTCAACTCTTCTGATTTTTCAAGCTCTCTGCGCATTTTAACCATACAGTTAGTGTTATCAGTAACAAGGCTTTTGACTTTGCAGTCATATTTGTCACTCGCTGTACTTATGATCTGTTTACTAAAATCAATCAGGTACACTGCAGTTTTAGGGTCACTACCAGTATCAGAAGAATCTACAAGATATGATTTCCCTTCAGTATACAAATCTGCTACAGTAAGTGGTTCATTGTGCACATTGCTCCATCCATCAACAATTAAAGTTGTAGTTTTTCCTTTCAGATTTCTAATCATTTGATTCTGCAGTTCATCGCGAATGTTATCTAAAATATTTACAGCAAGAGCTTTTCTGGTTGGTGGCTTGTATCCTGGTCTAAGTTCAGATACTAGTCTTTTAAAATGTTCACTTTCCGCATGTGAAAATGGTACATTACAAGCGTAAAAACACATACCTAATAATTTATCCAGTTTCCTTTTCTCATTGTCATTTGTAGAGAAGCAAATCACCAATTGAACTCTGTACTATTCTTTTTGCCAAATTTTCAACATCGGGAATTCAGGGGATATTCATTAGCTCTTCCAATTGATCTTCCGCTTCTTGGAAAATAGCTTTATCAGCAACAGTATTAATAGAGTTACTGATATGTTGTTCACTCGTTTTATCATGAGCACGCATTCTACATGCTTTTATACTTTGCACATGTCCACATGTCTTAGATTCAGCTTTTAATGTACCATTTTCTTCTATCTTTTGAAATTTTGACCAAATAGGGTATCTTTTTCTACCTTCTTTATTCATTTTTGTACAGAGGAGTGCTAAATGAATGATGTCTTTGTCTAAAAAGACAAGTTTGATAGAATTGCACAAACAAAATTACCAGAAAAATTCTATTTTCACTTTAGAAACTGTACCACAAGACTGACTGAATGAACAACCTAAGCCTCAACTGCAACTGCAGAAAAAGAATAACCTATGCTTTATGTCCACCCCATTTTCTGTTGTATTGGTAATGCAAATTTCAAAGAAATAAAAAATGACCTGTTCTTACTCTCCTTTACATGCCCAGCACACAATATGGCACACAGGTATGCAAAATTTATGTCACACAGATGTGCCATAGTCACAGTCAATGGATGTCTATGACTCACTACATTCTTTCTAGCCTTATGGGGCCAGACTCGAACAATAGGAGAGAATAAAAAATTGCAGGTGTGTAAGGTAAGGTGCAAATGACTTGAGGGAGAGGGAAATAAACTTGTCAGTACCAGCTCATACAAAGGATTGCATTCTAAAAAAATATTAATATCATTAATATAAATTAAGTTATGCACTTCAGATTTGATATAATATTATGCTTTGAGTTCAATTATTTTATATAGTTAATATATTTTAATTTTGATTTTGAGCATCTGTTTTGTTTTCTTTTCGGTTTTTCCATTTCTTCCAGTTTCTCCCACTGTCCTGAAAGAAACCAGTTTCTTCCGGAAGAAACCCAACCTTAGTTTGAAAGGAGCTTCCACAAATTTTAGGTCATATCTAACTTTGTTTTTCAAATGGTATTCCCCTGTTCTTTTGAAGGCTTCTTTCCTGGCTTCCTCAACTGTAGGATACTAATCACCATTGCCTAAAACTGATGGGTAAGGTAACTGGCCAAACATTAAGTATGTAATGTGGTATTTTGTGACAGAATGTGGCGTATTATTATATTCATTAATCACGTCCCCAAAAGTTTGAGCCATGGAATTTTTGAAGTGTTAGCGATGACTTTAAGCCTTATTCGGGTGCAAATTGACTGTTTACCCTTTCATTTTTGCAATTGCATTGGTGCCTATGAGCTGAAGTAAGTAATTTCTTTATATTATGTTGAGCTACCCATTTTCGAAATTTTGACGCTGTGAAAGCAGGGTCCCTCTGTCTGCTGAGATTTTCTTGGGAAGCTGAATGTTAAAAATTTGTTTGAGGATATTAATGTAAACTTCAGTTGTAACATTTTTAGAGGAGAAACACCAAACAAAACGAGTAGCATGATCTATGACCAAATGCATGTATTTTTTGGTAGAATTGTAATAATTGAAGCCACCTACTGTGTCTTTTGATATCATAACGAAGGGTTCTTCTGCGGGTGGTACTGCTTCAAGAAGACCAAATTTGGATTGGTGAGATTTCTTGTTCAGTTGACAGACTTCAGTTTAACAATTAGGGTTAGCGGCGTCAATCATAGTCGATTTGAAATACTAGTGTTCGTGTCTTGTTCTCTCATTCTTTCAAAAAAAAAATAAATAGTGGGTAGGTGAATAGTACATAACTGTCATCATGTCATTATCTAACTTAAGTAAAAATGAGTTAAAAAGTTTGTGTACTGAACTGGATATTTCGTTTTCACCTTCCGCCAAAGTAATAGAACTTATAGGTTTAATAGAGAATAGTGAAATATTTAAACAAAACTTTGATGTTGTAACAAAAAATGACAGAATTTTTGGAAACTAGAGATCGAAAAGCTTTTGCTTTTGCGTTTAGAGAAAGAACTGGAGCTTTTAAAGCTCAAATCAGCATCTTATGAGAGTAAATCGCTTAACGATGATGTGCCAAGTTTTGATTTAGAGAATTTAATTAAAAGTATAAAAATATTGACTATTCCAGTTCTTAAAAATGTTGAGTGTTTCAATATCTTTTTCAATTCGCTCGAGAAAGCCTTCAAGACAAAAGGAAGTGATAAATTTAAAGCTGAGATTTTATTAAATATTCTAGGAGATAGAATCGGTAATTTAATGGTTTTCCTAAAAGATGAAGAGTTAGGTGATTATGAAAAACTTCTTAAGTCTATGGTTTTGAAAGAATTTCAACCAATCCCTCAAGAGTGTTTAAAACAGTTTAAAGGTGCAATAGCATTGTCAACGGAAAATTACGTGCATTTTCCTCGAGAGTTAGTTCTGTTTTTTGAATATTACATTCAACTTCGTAAAGTGAAAGAATTTTCTAAACTGTGTGAGTTAATGATTTCCGATCAAATATTTAACTTCCTTCCTCAGGATTTTAAAGGTTATATAAGTATCAAACAAGGAGAGTCATTTTTTACAGAGCAGGAGTCGGCTAGAGAGTGTGATTTATTTTTGGCTTCCAAAACCGGAACTAAAACAGTGTAGTTCAGTTTCGCGCTCAGTAGTTAATAATGATCAAAGGAGATTTTGAAAAAGTAACTTTGAGAATCGTAACGATAAAAATATTTCTGAAGTGTTTTTATCGAATGATAATTTAAAATGTGTTATGTGCCATAATAACCACCCGATATTTAAGTGTCAAGATTTCCAAAAATTGTCAATGATACAGTATGCTTTATGAAAGCGCAAAACTTATGTTTTAAATGCCTTTCACCAACTTGTAATGTCAAGAAGTGTTATGAGCGAAACTGCTTTTGTAAAAGGCCTCATAATAAGTTACTTCATTTTCCCAGAGAATATGATAAATCCAGTATGAGTATTAAAAACGAAGCTAGTGCAATAACAAGTTTAGGAGAGGGTTCAAAATCTATTCTAAACGCAGAAAGTAGTGTTTTTTACCCAAATTCTACTGTAACCCATGAAAATGTGCAATCGTTATTTTCAGCTATTAGTGCAACTGAAAACAAATGAAAGAGAACTGTATTGTAGAGTACTGTTATATTTTACATCCCAGACAAATATGGGAATTTGCAGCCTGTTAGAGGGCTACTTGATGTAGATAGCCAGTCAGATATTATGACTAAAGAGTGTGCAAATATATTAGGGCTAAAACAAGAAAGAAGTAATGTGATAATATCGTGTTTAAATAATTCCTCAATGACTGTTACTAAATCTGTTAAAGGTGAAATTTCAAACGTTGATACGAGTTTTAACAAAGAATTTGAGTTTCATGTTGTAGACAAAATTACTGATTTAACCCCTGGCAAATATTTAAGTATTGAAGGACAGATTCCTTCTAATTTAAATTTGGCCGATAATTTCATGGTTCCCCAAAAGGTTGATTGTCTTCTGGGTGCTAAATGGTTTTATCATTTGTTGAGACCAGAAAAACTTTACCACATTCAGAGTTATTTTTTCAAAATAGTGTTTTTAGATTTTTGGCTAGTGGCAGTGTTACGGAATCAGATAACCAAAAATTCATTGTAGGTTAATAATTGATGACGATTTAAACAGCACCATGACGAAATTTTGGGAATCAGAAAGCGATGAGTTAGAGACCCCTAAATCGGACGAGGCAAAGATTGCTGAGCAACATTTTATTCAAACTCATTTCAGAGAGCCCAGTGGAAAATATGTAGTTTCAATCCCACTTAAAGAGGAACCTAGTTGTTTAGGCGAGTCTAGAAGCATAGCGCTAAAAAAGATTAAATTCACTTTGGATTAAGCTATCTCGTGATCAAAATTATTTAAACTTATATAAATACTTCATTAATGAATATAAGAGATTGGGACACATGACAGACGTGACGCATGAGGCAGAACCAGAATCCTACTGTGATGGAGGGATGTAGAGATGAAACCAAAATTTGCACACACAACTCTTTGCTTGAAAAAATCATTGAACAAAACTATTTTACAGAACTTAAAAAATACATTGTTAAGGATTAAAAATTATAGCGCGCGGATGGCGCAAGTCGTTCGTCCATCTCATTTGATCTCTGTCTCTCCACTACTACTCTCTAACCCAGACGTCGAGTTCTGGCGGGGTTGTTGTCAGAAAAGTTGAGAGTGTACTGCTGCGTGACAGATGGTGGAATTTGTTTCTGTAAATTGGACGCCTTGGTCTAATAAAAGCTTGTATAATGTTTCTCCGGCAATTGAATGAGATGCCCCTGAGTCTGCACAGGCGAAACCCCACATTCCGTGAATGGGAATTCTTAATACCGATGATTGCGGAATGTTCGAATGAGAATAATAAGAGTTAAGCTGAATAGTATCAAATTTTACGGTTGAACTTTGGGAAGGGTTGCACTAAGGGCATTTAGCTTTAATAAATCCTGGTGTTCCACAACCATAACAAATAAGTGTGGGAGAGGGAAATTTATTTACATCTGCTCTAACTCTTTCCGGTTTGTTACTGGGTAGTGTTTGCTTAGGAAGAGTATATTTAGGATTATTATTTCGTACAGGAAAAGTTTCTTTTTTCGCATTTATTCTTGTGTTTAAAAAAAAAATCAAACTTTTCAACTAATTCGCTAGGCGTATTTAATTCTGCCCATTAATCCCAAAAAAATGTTCCTTAAATCCTGGGGGTGCTCTTTTCTTTAACTGATCGGATATAATTAAATCCTTCAACGTTTCGAAATCATCAATTTTAAGTTCAGATAGCCAGCCTTCGAAATAATTTCTGATCTCATAATAAAAATCTCGCCATGATGATTCGGGTAACTTTCTGTGTATGTCAGACGAGCAGGCGCTGCAGTTCGCCAAGGAAGTAAATGTAAAAACTCTGTGGGAGAAAATAAAGTCAACATTCATGGGGCAAGCTGAAGATCGAAAAATAGATACAGGAAACGAATTAAAAAATTTGGAAATGACTTCGAATGAACTGCGAAAGACTATTGCCAGAGCAAGAGAGATATTGACTGTCTTTCTCTCGGATTAGATGTTACACCTCGGGAATTAGTTTTTTACACTGTTCGAGGCCTGAAAGGCAAATTTATCCGTGTGCGTGACATTTTGAAGACCCAAAGGGATAAAACAACGAATGAAGTATTAGAAATTCTACGCGAAGAAGAAGCAACGAATTCCCAAAACGGAAGACGCAGTGAAGAAACAAACGCAGAAGCATTCATTTCGAAGAATAAGAATGTTAATTCTAGAACCTGCTACATATGCAGACGCCCTGGTCACCTAGCTAAAAATTGTTACTTCAACACAAGAAATAAAGAAAAAAAGAGGAGTCCACCAAATGTGCGTTATTCATCAGGTGATCAACATTCCAGGTCTAGTCTTACAGTTTCTGCCCAAGATGATGAGCGTGACCAAGTTTACCTACTAGATAGTGGGGCTTCTTGTCATATGACCAAAGATTCTTTCTGGTTTGAGGAAATAATATCAGAAAGAAGAAACATCCACGAAGCAGGTAAAAACTCAGTGATTTATTCACAAGAAACAGGTACTGTTAAAGCTAATACTATAAATAAAAATTGTGTCTATAACTAACTATCAGTAATGTAAATTATGTTTCTGATTTAAGATATAATCTGTTATCAGTAACCTCGTTAATGAATAAGGGATGTAAAATTGTTTCAAATCATAATTTTGTTTTGATTTTTGATAAATATAATAAGTTACTTACTAAAGCATTTAAAACAGACTTAAAGTGTATTTAGAGCCTTTTTATAATTCTGAATGCTGTATTATTAATGATAATTCTGCTAAAAATTATGAGCTTTGGCATAATAGGTCATGTCATTTAAATCCTAAATATGTGATTAAAATGAAGGAATATATTTATATTAATGATGAAAAGAATTTTGTATGTGAAACTTGTAATATAAGTAAAATTACAATGAAAAATCATCCAAATATTGATATTGCGCAAAGTTATGAAAATCTTGAATTAATTTATGCGGACCTTTGCGGTCCGGTTCAAACGGAATCAATTGGTGGTTCAAAATATTTTATGATATTAGTGGACGATTTTTCTGGAATGTATTTTACTTATTTCTTAAACGTGAAGTATTTGATCTATTTTTGAAATTTAAAACTAAATATGAAAATCTTGCGGGTAAGAAAATTAAAAAGCTAAGGACCGACAACGGCCTAGAGTTTGTAAATGATCAATTAGATAATTTTCTTGCTAATTCAGGTATATCTCATGAAAAAACTGTACCATACAATAGTGAAAGTAATGGAAAAGCCGAGAGGGCTAATCGAGTTTTATTAGACAGAGCTAGAGCATTATTATATGAGAGTCAACTTGCTTTAAAATTCTGGGCTGATGCTATTAATTGTAGTACACGAATTTCCAATTTGACGCCACGTAAAGGAAAAGAAAAAATTCCTCTTGAAATCTGAACAGGCAAAAAACCCAAACTAAATTATCTCAGCAAGTTTGGCTGTGTGGCTTATTTTCACATTCCGAAAATAATGTGAAATAATAAATTTGATGTTCCAGGAAAACGGGGAATAATGTTAGGTTATGCTAGAGAACGCCGAGGATACCTTAATTATGACTTAAAAAGTAATAAAATATTGAGGAACGATCAGTTCGATTCAATGAAAATTTAAAAGGTAGCATTTATTTAGAGTATCCAAGTTCAAAAAGCAAAATGGCGGAGCTTGAGATTTATGTTGAAAGCAGCGACAATGATAGGAGACAGACAGTCTCAATTCAAGAAGAAAAGCAACATTCCGAAGAGGAAATAAACAGTGAAAACTATCAACATGAACCGCAACTCCGACGCTCTGTACGGCTAAAACATAAACAAATGTCAGCAAATCTAACTGATGATATTCCAAACAATGTTTTGGAAGCGAAAAATAGTGTTAATTGGCCCAATTGGGAGTCAGCAATGAAAAATGAACTAGATTCGTTGAATCAGCATAAAGTATGGGAAATAGTAGAAAAACCTCTAAAGGAAAAAATAATAAAAAGTAAATGGGTCTACAGTTTGAAGGAGAGCGATTCCAATAAAATAAAATATAAAGCGCAACTTGTAGCTTCTGGATTCAACCAGATAAAAAATAAGGATTATTTAGTCTTATTCACCTGTTGTAAAAATAAAATCTTTTCGATTATTACTTGCGCTTTCAGAGAAATTAAATTTGATAAATTTTTTTGACGTGAAAACTGCGTACTTGTATAGTGACTTTGAGGAAACAGTATACCTGTCACCTCCACCTGGTTTTAAAAAATTAATTGGGGATGGAAAAGTTTGTAGGTTAAAAAAGAGTATTTACGGTTTACCACAATCCGGCAGGAATTGGTACATGAAAATAAAATCTGAATTAGAAAACATAGGTTTGGTACATTTGGCTTCTGATAATTGTGTATTCACTAAACATGATGATACAGACCTTTTTATATTATGTATGTATGTTGATGATATTGCTATTTTTTGCAATAATAATGAAATGTATCACGATATTGTTTCTAAAATTAAAAGTGTATTTGAATTTCACAAGAATAAGAATTCTAAATTCTTAGGTATGAAAATTAATAATCATGACAATTATTTCATTCCAAGAGTGAAGCAGAAAGTCGAGAAAATTATAGCTAATTGTGTCCATTGCATTCTCGTTAACCGTAAAAAAGGAAAGAAGGAGGGGTTCCTACACCCGTTGAGTAAAGATGACCTTCCGTTATATACCTATCATGTAGATCACCTAGAACCTTTAGAAAGCACGCCAAAAAAATTCTTAGTGTTGAAATAGTGAAAAGTTGTGCTTTATTATCTCATCAGCTGAATGGCCAATTCTTTCCTCCCTCACCGTCTCCGCCAACGACAGGAGAGGGGAACCATTGGCGACCCCCATACACACACACACACACACACACATATATATATATATATATAGACAGAGGATGTTCACACATTTTTTAGACGATGTATATTGTATTCACAAAACTAAATTACATAAAATTCTTGTGTTTTAAATGTTCTATTTGACATCCCTTATTCTGAACTATCTTTCGACACCGCAATTTCCAGGATAATAATGCCTTTTGAAGTGTCAGAAGAGGTATTCTATCCCATTCCTCCTGAACAGCTTTCCAGAGTCCTGTAAGGGTTTTGGGACGACGTTTGGATAATGCAGATTTTAAAAGTCCGAAAGCACAAAAATTCATAGGTGATACATCGGGAGATTTAGTAGGGATATCAATCAAGGGTATGGCCTTGATACCAGTTTTTTGTTCCATTTATTTTAGGAAATTTACAGTGGATTTTGATGTGTGACTGCTAGCTTTGTCCTGATGGAGTCTCACAGATTGAAGGCACTGTGGATAAAGCGATGGTATTTCATTCAGAAAAATTGGCGATAAAATATGTTCCTGATAGTATTTGGAGTTAATCTTGACATTTTTTTCCACTCTCTTTATTTTTAACTTGCCATTATAAGAAAAACCAGCAACAATCATGAATCCTTTAGAAAAACTTTCTTTCGATTCTTTGAACCATGTACTTAAATTTTTTTCTCCCCTTTTATGATAATAAATGGCTCTTTTTTTGTTGCAATCATTTAAATACACCGATGATTCATCTATTGTGACAATTGTTTTCCATTTTTCTTTGGATAAGTGTTTCTCATATAGAATTCTGCAGCGTGTCCTGCGTTCAGCGATATGATTTGGAAGAAGACGATGCACATTGCGTTTTTTCGCTTTCTTCAGATTTAAATCAACGTTTATCATTTTATTTACAGTGAACACCGAGCATTTTAATGATTTTGCAACTGTCCTTTGACTAGGGGGATTTTCTTTTGACATTAAACAACGTACCTTTGCAATAGTCGAAGATGTCCGTTTTTTCCTTGGATACTTGTTTGGAATTTTTGTCCCACTTGAGGCTCCAATTTGACGTTTTTTTTCCTTGTTGACGATATTACCTATCGACGCTTTAGATATGACAAAACCATGACTCTCATATCGTTTTTGGATAACGGAGTATGCATATTCCTCTTCGGAAAGAGCATAAATGTAGCCTTCGAACCACTGCTTCGTTAAAAACGCCATTTTGAATAAAAACAAAACTTTCAAGCCGCAGACTATAATTTTGACTTTTAAAAACATAGTACAATTGCAATTATTTCTTTTGCAGCAAACGATTTTTTATTACCGCTTACCGAAATCGTTTAAAAAATGTGCGAACAGCCTCTGTATATATATGTGCGTGCGTGTGTGTGTGTGTAAGTGTAAATAGAATTGTGTAACGAATATGAATTTTCGTCTCCGCTGAGGCGAAAGCCCTATTATTTCTGCCCCGAGTGGTTATAGTAAACTCATCAGTATATGGGAAGACAGGAGAGTCTCTACCTAGAAAAAAAGAGGGGGGACAAGACAATCAGTGTAGGTGTACATGTCGGAGTAGTTTGTGTCAACAATGTATGTTCCTTTAACTATGTGATAACTGTGTTCTTAAAATATGTGATCGTTGGTTGTATTTTTTTTGAAGGTGGGGTGGAGTGGGGTGGGGGGTGGGGTGGGACAAGATATCCTGTGTATTAAAGTCTATGTCTAGCTAGCCGGATGACGTTATTTTCAACCTCTAGGACTACTGCCACAACTGGTAAAGTATTTATTATGAAATCTTTTCAACTATATATTTTTAAAATCATTTGACATTTAGCACTGTGTGCGAATTTAGTGTAGAGACTCCGATTGTTTCATTTAATATTCGTATATGCCAATTCATGTTCAAATCCTACAGAACAGAGAGTTTCAGGGATGGAAATGAAATATAGGATTTGATAAAAGGGAGGCCATTTTATCTCACCTTCTAGTTGTGCTGAGTGGCACAATGCTTGAAAATCTTTGTGCTTCCATCAAAACGGCAAAAGTATACGGAATCTTCTGCCTTTCTTCGTATCTAGCTATGCCATCTTTTCCCACGACTGACATCAACTCATTGTAGACTTTCTCCTGAATATCTTGGTGTTCTGCCATCAAACGGAACAGCCAACTTAGGGAACTAAAGATTGTGTCACTGGCAGCAAGGAATAGGATGTTTACGTTTCCTTCGAGCATTGTTTCTAAAAGTAAAAAAAAAAAAAAAACAAGGAAAATTTTCCATTTAAGGGCATTTAACAAAGCCTTTTCTCAAGTGAACAATAGCACTTTTAGTTATTAGTGTCACTTTGATGTTAAAATTCTTTTTTTAAGAAAATTCAAGTGTAAGTTGCATTTGAAGCTTTTTCGCGAACTTCCTTTAAGCATCTTGTAGCGAAGTAAATAAAATTCTTTATTATTGATAGCGATCGATAAAAATCGACGCATCATACTTGTTTTGCGTCAGTTTTTATCTTATAAAAGCTACCAAAATATTTATATTACCATACACGAATATCGAAAAAAGTTTTAATAGCAAAATAACCCTCGTATACCGCTGGAATATAAAACAGGTATATTTATACTAGATTTTTCTTCTATCTCACGAATAAATCGAATCTTCGGTTTCCTTTACTAAGTTAAAATTAAGTGATATTATGGATCGATTCTTCTATAATTAAAGTGCTTACAATACGCACATCAGCCTATTTCGCTCTGAGTAACACATCTGAATTTCCAGTACAATGTTACTTATCAGCAGTAATGTTTTATTTCAAGAAACACAATTTCGGATGGTTTTTATTGTACACGAATGTTCCAGAAACGACTGACAAGTTTAAGCGCCTCCGTTCACATATGAAGGGTCCAGGTGTAAGAACCACTTTACAGCCATTTTTACGAAAATGAGTCAGCAGGGCCATCTTGTAGCTTTCAAGGAGTACTAACGCCACGGGCAGTCATATCCCGTTAAAAACAGCGATAAAGTTTTGGTATGCCGAGGATAAACCACTTTACTCCAACTTTCAAATTAGTTTTTCTCAAACAGCAATTTTTACGAAAATGAGTTTGCAGTGCCATCTTGTAGCTTTGAAGGAGTACTAACACCACGTGCATTCATATCTGGGGCAGAACCACTTTAAAACCGTTAAAAATAGAGATAAATTTTCGGTGTGCTGGGTAGAAACCACTTTACTCCAACATTCAAATTCGTTTTCCTCAAAATGAAGTTTTTGGAGTAAAGTGGTTTTACCCCTGGACCCTTCATATACCTTCTTACGTGTTCGATATGTCATTATCATACTCGATAAAGAAGAACCACATTAGGAATTCCGTTCCCTCCAGCGTACTCATTGGTTATGTCTTGCTGAGGAGCCCATAATAAGGGCGAATCCTAATTCCAATGCTACCTGTACGCCAGAAATTTACATTTTTGCCTAAATCTTCATTTAAATCTATTAGCGGACTCCATATTCAAATAATACCTGAAAATTTTCAAATTAAATAAATAACAGTTTTATGGCATTAAAAATTTATCCAAAAAAAAACGTTAAATTTAATAGACAAAAAAAAAAAATAACACATACCAGAAAAATAATGCTGGATTTTGCTGGAAGTCGTAGCTAAATTTGAAATCTTTCCAAGGTAGGTATTTATAAAGTCGTTCACATCTCGGGACTCGGGAGAAGTTTTATGGCGTGCGATTTCCTCCCTGTAAAAAGTTTTTTTAATTTGTTTGATACAGTCCCATTAAATTTCCAATTTTTTTTCGTTTCAAATTGTTAAACACAAAAAGAACTGCGCAATATGGTTGCAAACATTGCATAATGTGAAACAGAACAAAATTAAATGTTGCAAACGACTACAGGGTTGAAGTCATTTTTTTTTTTTTCACATCGCTGATTTCTTACGGTTGGTTGGTTGGTTGGTTGGGTTTGAATCCCGCAAGGTCCAAAATAGGACATAAAGCGCCAAACACAAGATTAAAGCTGAAAAAAATAATTTATATATTAAGCGCCAGGTTCGAATTAACAGCGAAAATTATAGATTTAAAACGAACCATTTTCGATAATAAAAAGACGTGCAGAAGTGGAAAAAATTATGAGTAAACTTGATAAAAAATATGGTATATAAAAGGTAATGATATATAAAGGTAATTAAAACGATGATATTTAAAATTGGTAAAAAAGGTTCAATGATATGAATGGTGATATAGGTATAGCGATGAAATAGGTAAGAAGCAATAAAAGTTTAACAGTAAAATCAATGACTGAAGCACAGACTGCGTATAAAACCAGTATAAAAGAAAAAGGCAAATAGAGACGGGTGGAAGGAGGCTCCCCCAGCAGTTGAGACAAATTAGGTGAAATAGAACCAAAAACCTATTATACGGGGATTAAAGCGTGGCGCAAGATATGTGACACTGAAAGCAGAGACTGACAGTTCATAAAGAGGGGCATCCTCGCCCATCAACAAATGCCGGTGGGTAAAAAGAGAATACCCGATTCTCAAACGTGTAAGTGTACCGTCAGCACGGCGCAGTCGAGCAGATGGCCAAGGGCTAATGTAGGGTTTTACTTATCGTAACTTATTATCTACTTCCAGGTACCGATCTACCTGCCCGCTGATTTCGTTCATACCACGTGATTTGAAACGTAGGTATGTGGCAGTCTCCCTATAGCAAATCTACACGTTACGAAGCCTTTAACAGAACTTTGACTGGCATTTACGCACAAAATAATCCCTGGCTTATGGGATAAAAATATATACTTTAAAGCAGCGGTCGGCAACAGGCGGACCGCGTTCCGGATACGGACCGTGGAAGGTCAAAACCTGAAAAATTGTTAAATAACTTACCTGTTCAATTTAATTAATATTTTTATATAACTAGTTTTAGTAGGTAGATACATAGCTGTTGCTATGCTGTGCTGTGTAGCACAAGAGAGTGCGAGGGTGCGGGCGGGAGGAAGCGTACTGGCCGGCATGTTTCGTCACGTCGTCAGTTATTAGGTAGTTGCAATGCGATCTTGTGAAGAGCATTCGTTCATTTGTGTTATAATTTGTCGTGTACTAAAACGTTTCGTACCTACATCAATATGTATCCTAAAAAGCGAAAAGTTGACAGTGAAAATAGGAAGTTTCTCACTGAGTGGACTGAACAATATTGTTTTACGCTGCATGATAGACCTAAACCGGTACCAGTTTGCCTCATATGCAACAAAACTGTCGCTATTGTCAAAAGTGTCAATTTAAAGCGACACTACGAAATAACTCACCAGCAGTTCCAGAAAAAATTTCCTCTTGGCAGTGTAGCTCGTAAAGAAAAACTCCAAGCATATCTAACTTCTTACAGTAAAAGCACGGCCTTACTAGTTCGCTGCATGAGCGAGCAAGAAAAATCCGCAGAAGCAGCATTGCGTGTGTGCTGGACGCTTAATAAACACCAGCTATTTTCAGACTCTGAGATAGTAAAAGAATGCATGTTGGAAGTCGCCACGGCACTTTTTGAAGAGAAAAAGGATATTGTCGCCGCAATTCAAGGTATTCCATTGTCGGAAAGAAGTAATACAAGAAGAACCGAAATTTTAGCTGCTGACATTAAAAGTAGTTTGCTCGAACTTCTACAGAAGGCACCTTGCTACGCCATAGCACTTGATGAATCATGTGACGTTGATGATGAACAAATGTCTATTTTTGTGAATTTTTTTCACATTCAAAGTAAAGCGTTCGAAGTAAAGCGTAATTCAAAGTAAAGCGTAATTCAAAGTAAGTAATTGAAAGTAAAGCGTAAAGAATTGCTAGCAATATTGCCGTTTAAAAGTAAGACTCGCGGAGAAGATTCATTCAAGATTTCTATGAATTCATAACAAAATCAAATATTAGTTATGAAAAAATGGTGCCCCTTTCAAGTGACGGGGCCTCAGCGATGATTGGCAAAGAAAAAGTTTAGTAAAGAGAATCAGGGATAAAAATGCAGGTCTAATATCTTATCAGTGCAGAATTCACCAGACAGTTCTTTGTGGAAAACTTAGTGCTACTCTGAAAGAAGTAATGGACAGCTTGGTCAAGTTGATCAATTTTATGAGGTCTCGTTCTGCTCTTCAGCACCGACAGTACAAGGAGTTTCTTTCTGAATGTGATTCGGCGTATTCTGACTTACTGAAACACAACAATGTTCGTTGGCTAAGTAAAGGTCAAGTTATTGAACGTTTCTGGCAAATAAAAGAACAAGTAACCTTCTTGCAAAACTTGGATACGCAGGAAGCAAGGAATCACTTGGAGTTCATAAAAAACGAGCGCAATATGCTAGCTGTGTCTTTCCTGAAAGACATTCTAAAATATTTAAATGTGCTCAACACCGAGTTACAAGGAAATGGAAAATTAATATGTGATCTGTTACAAAGTGTGTCTGCTTTCCGTCACAAGCTGAATATCTTTGAAAAAGATAGTTGCGAGTCAAGAATTTATTCATTTCCCAACAATTCTTAAATATAAAAAGAAGAACTCTGAAGAAGGCATTGCAGTATTTTTAAGGTTTATATCAGATCTTGGGAAGGAATTTGCTGCAAGATTCCAAGACTTTGCAGAGATAGGGAAATACCTTAATCACCTTATGAAGTTGCTGCAGCGGCAGAATGGATTAACGTGGCTGCGAAGTTGTTCAGTCTTTCAAAGCCTTTACTTCAAATAGACATAATTGATTTTCTAGAAGATATTTCCTTGCAAATATAAAACTGCATCCACTGAAGAATTTTGGGGTAAACATGTTTCAGAAAAGTATGAAAATTGCAAAAAACTAGCTATCAACCTGGTTACTATGTTTGGCTCCACATATGTATGTGAATCAACTTTTTCAAAAATGAATTTTTTGAAGAACAAATATCATTTGAGATTAACGGACGCCCACCTTGAAGACACTCTTCGCATTAGCTTATCCCCGCGTGAACCAAACTATAAAAAACTGGCTCAAGACCGCAGGTGTAATTTCTCGAATTAATTTTTAAGAATACCTACCTATTGTGTTTTATATAATTACTTAAATGAGTCAAAATAAAAATTTAAAACTAGTAAATATTATGAGTTTTTTTTCTGGACCTCGATAAAAAATTTTAATAGTATCCGGACCCCACGTAAAATTACTTGCCGGACCCTGCTTTAAAGGTTTATTTTTTCAAAGGTACTAACTTTGAAGGGGTCAAAGCATTTCACCTCTGTTGAAGGAGAGCCCTCTCCCTGGATGAGGCCTAACTGCCCCAGAGTCCGTTGCTGTTCGTTGTAGGAATGGGTTACACGGTGGGCGAATCAAGACACGATTTTTAGTCCTAAAAATTTTTATGGTATATGTTTTACTACTGGAACACACCACAAATTACGATACATTTCTTATATAACACAAAATCCCGTAGATCAATGAGAAATCACGTACAAGCTACTTTCCACGTGGCGAGCTCTATCTCATACGTCCATTCACCTTTAGAGCCGGCGAGAGAATGTCTACTCTCACACCAGTCTTTTCACTCCCTCTACTTCCGTCAAGCGGGTTCATCCCCCACCCCCCTCGTTCGCCAAGCAGACAGTTCCGGCCGGGTAGTCAACGGGGAAAGCTAGGATAGGGGAAGAATAGGCGACCATTCCCGACAATCTCATTCTACGGATATTACAATTCATGAAAGAATTATAGATAGTAGATCTTTACAAATGCTTGAGAAACCTGTACTGACCAGAATTTTTTTACGGGTGTATAAATTAAATGCGAAACAAATTAATTTTCTAAACTTAGTGTTTGAAATTTTGAAGACCTCTTTAAGTGTTGCAAAATTCCTATTTCCTTATTTTAGTTGAAATTTTTATTACCCTTTTGGGTGCTGTCTCAATAAACCGATCAAAAATACCCATAAATATTTTCGATGCCCATTAGTTATATGATATAACGATTATAAATGGTACTATTGTTAACATTTTTGATATCACAGAAAGGGTACATTTTAGCTTATTATGCTATTAGATCGACCAGGTCATTCCCTTTAATCCCTACCAGGCCGGGTATCCAGCTGAAGCCAATTTCATTACCCCTGTTTGGTAGTCAGCCAGTTTACCGTACAGCTCTAAAATTTTGAAGATGTATGAATGAGCTGAAGGGCGAGAAGATTCAGGGGATTGTTTAATATTTTAAATAGGCTTGCCGGACGTGCAGAAGTAAATATGCTATGTTTGCGAAAATTCCGTATGGCTTCAATATTGTTTTCCAGTTGCATCGGTGCGGGTAATACAATTTCTCTCGGTGTAAAAGAGAGATCTAACAGATTTCTGATATTTTTACTAGATACCCATTTTTCCGTACGACTTGAAAATTCTGATAAACTCCTGAAAGTCCAGAGAACTTGGCATATCTGACTTATTCACACACTTTGGTATTGCATAAAAATTTTGAGTAATCCCTAAATTTCAGAAAAGTTGGTACCTGGGAAGGACTTGAGGCGTAGAAAACGCTACCACGAAGCCGAAACGCTGACGTAGGAAACGCTGCCGAAGAAGAACAACTCGCCGTGAAGAAGCGGAAGGAGAATATGCAAATCTGCAATTCGCCTGTTCACCTTCTGCCGACCTTCCCTATAAAAGCGAGAGCGAGCGTGCAGGCGAGAGGATTAGGACTGATTGTAACCTACTGTGCACCGGTACTCAATCATGATCGCCGTGCGGTGTGTATGCACGAATGTGTAAGTCAGGAGGCTTTATTCTTGTTACGTTCTGTTAACGAGTTGCTTAATACGTCGTTTTGTTAAGTTTTAATAAATTTAGTTTTTATAAGACAGCATCTTATTTAATGTGGGATCAGTGCTGCAATAGTCCGGCAATCTGAATTCCAAAGACTAATTCACATGTCGTTTACAAGTCGTTCTTACTTTTGTTAATATCGGCGCTAAATCTGCCCTGTGAATTCCCTGAAGTATGTCATGAATTGACACTTTTTAAACCTTAAGTATTATTGGCAATTGAAAAACTTTAAACCAATCGTAAGATAAATGTATAGGAATCTTAGATGATTTAGGTAAGAGCGATAACTTTGGAAAAACCAAATGTTCTGTAAAATCTCTTACCCTTAGACTTCAATTATCGCGATTATTCCTAATTTATACCTCATATATCTCTGCAATAAAATTAGATTTTATCGTACACCACAATGTAATTTTTTTTTAGATTCATTACAAAAGGATATACATTAGACTCATTAAGTAGATACTCATATTAGAATCACACTGTGTATAACATAATATATTTCTTCATAAGTTGAACTTACTTTACGAACTCACAAAATCTGTTTATTATTCTTGCAGCTCGATCGTAACCCGCTATCTTAAAAATCGTAAAATACTTTCTGAGCCATGGCATTACAGTGGCGGCATTTGAAGGTCCCATATACGTGAAAGATACGTCTGAAAACTCTACGCTCAGCTGCACTATGTCTTGCTCATCTTCTTTTCTAAGTCTTCTGCCGATGAGAAAAGAGATGATATTTGATGAGATTGAAGAACTGAGCGAATGCGAAATTTCAATTGGCTCTCCACCAGATTTCTGAATTTCTCCGACGAAATTTTGTACTTCTTCCTAGATATGAGAAAATTGGAAAAAATTATCGAATAACAAATAAATGGTTAAAATACTTGCCTACAATTTTGATGATTTTTCTTCATTATTTTGTGTGTGTGACATGAGATTATGATATTTTTTGTTATCTTCAATTTTCGTTTCTAAGATGAAGAAGCTAATGATTTGTATCAACTTTTCTGCTTCAAGGAAATCTCTAAGCTGTAAAAATGTTTATGGATTTTGTTAATTTTCTGTTTTTTTTTAGTTCGGAACACAATATTTCCAGAGATATTAGAACATTAAATTAAAAATTGGCACAAAAATATGTATCATATATTAAATATCAATGAACAAAACTTTTAAAATAATGCTTGTTTATATTGTACTATTTTCCTAATATATTCCAACGTATTTTCTCATTTTATCGATGTTAGTGTTATTGAAATGACCAATGCTTAAAACTCATTAAAAAAGATCATTAAAAAAGTTTTAATTTTTTTAAAATTTTAAACATTAAATTTTAAGTTTTACTCAATGTCTTTTTACCTATGTCTATGTACTTCAAGCTCATATTTAGAGCATGCGGTTTGGTCTAAAAAAGATCTTAAAAGGTAAGGTAACTAGCTTTCAAAGAAGATCTACTGACATTGATCTATTTGAGATGATTTCGAGATATATGATCTGCTCTTACGGACCGAAAAGCTGACCTTTTCGATCAATGGTATTGTTTTTTGTGTTTATGGGCGCTGAAAAAAGTGCAGCAATTGTAGCAATTGTTATACTATGAGATTAACTAACAATTTGTAACTCTCAGTACAAGAATATACCGGGTGTCCTAGGGGTGAAAAATCAAAGAAAAACGGAGGGTAATAGAAATGTACGGTTTGCTGCATTCTGCTTGGGTAACCAGAGAATTCATTCTCACCGATTTTCAAAATTAGTTACAAAGCTCGTCAATAGATGGCGCTGCTATTCTTCCTTTCATTCCGCCCTTCCAGAACGGTATCATTTCTATATACTTGCGTATGCTTCGAAAATGGTTTATTCGCTGGAACAGCGTATTTTCATTGTTTTGGAGGTTCATCACCTGGACCACAGTTTTGTTGCAACGAGGCGCAGTTTTCAAAGGAAATTCAATGTCAGAAATGGTCCGGCAAACAGTACAATACAGGCACTGTTCGAAAAATTTCAGCGTACTGGGAACGTCGATGACGATTGTGCTGGAAATCTCGGCCGACCAAGCACAAAAGTTTCAGAGGCGAATGCTGCAGTCGTTCAGCAGATCATCCAACAGCGACCCCGAGTTTCCGTTCATCGTGTTGCTTGTCAGACTGGACTACGACAAATAACTACTCACCGAATCAAGCGTCAGAGCCTTCACTTGTTTCCTTACAAGATCCAGACTCGACAACCTATGAGTGCTGATGCCATTAATGCACGCGAGACGTTCGCAAACGCTATGCTGCTGAAGTTAAATGCCTGCGAAATTGATGTCGAAAACATTTGGTTCTCAGACGAATCGTATTTTCTTGATGGCTTCGTTAATAAGAACTGGCGCATTTTGTGAACGGAAAATCCGCATGTAGCCGTACCTTCATCTCTGCATCCACCAAAAGTCATGGTTTGGGCCGCCATTTCCTCCAGAGGACTTATTGGGCCCTTTTTTGGACAACAAACGATGACACGTTTTTTATTTCCTTTTTTGGACAGCAAACGATCTGCAGCAAAATATCTGCACATCCTCAATGAATTTGGGGCCATTCAAAAAACTTTGGAGGACGGTAGGAATAGCTCGTGGTTTATGCAAGACGGTGCCTGGCCACATCGAACGGCTGCAGTGTTCTATTTTCTCAGCGGTGATCGTGTCATTGCCCTTGACTACGAGAAGCATATGCAAAGTGGCATGGATTGGCCTCCCTATTCGCCAGATTTGACGCCATGCGATTTTTTAAAACTGATGCTAATTCTGTGTGTATTGCAAAAAGGCGAGATGTTCGCAAATCAGTACGAAAAGAACGAAGATCATCACAGACATATAAAATACTTAATCTTTAGAAAAAATTACAAAAATTAGCTTTAAACATTAAAAAACAAAAGCAAGAAGGTGACACTTATGGTACCGGATTATTTTAAATTATAGGTTGAAAAATAAAATGATCATCTTTGGTTGCATACAAATTTTCCAAATTATAATTGTCTCATTTATAATATTTATGGAATTATATTTTAAAATTTTTGTTATATAAGTATGTATAACACCGAAAACCGAATAAGTATAACCCATTTTTGATCTATAAATGGTGAAGCGTAAAATCAGTTGCTTGAACCAACATAGGTTGGTTGGTTGGGGTTTAATGGTGCAAGGTCCAGAGAGGACATGCTGCGCCAAACACATGGTAACGCCCGAAAAAAGCGTATATAGAAGTGAGCATTTTTAGACTATAACTAAAACCGATGATAAATACATATACACATGAGATAGGGATAAAAACAGTCAAAATATGAAAAAAAACTCATATAAAACAGAGGGATATAAAGTATAAAATTTAGTTGGTTTTGAAAGGTGATAAAAATATTCTTACGTAGGGATAAACTAGTCATGCATAAAAGGTTATAAAACAGGGCATAATAGGTAATAACACTACTCAAGAATAATGACTAAAGAATCGTGATATAAAAGAAAAATTGGTAACATTACTAAAATACAAGAGACATGAAAACACTGATATGAAATGAATTTTATTGTATGAAGAGATATACAAATAATGTATATCTGAAAACTATCTAGGGCACTAGTTTTTTTTTTTTTAATCCTGACTCTATTTTTATAGGAATGGATGCTCATTGCCGTTCGAAATCGATTGGAAGAAGAATGTCCCAATTAGTTTATCCCTTGTATTGGAAAAGCGTGGCGTTCCCAAAGTCGGTAGGTTGAGGCCACTTGAGTCGGCCACTTGAGGTTACTCAAGTGGCTTTCCAAAAGGGAATACAACCTAACTCCCGAAAAATCCCATCTGATTCACTCAAATTTAGAAAATCAGGTGATGACACGGAAATAATATGTTTCTTATCTCGAAGCCTCACAATTATGGAAGAATTTTACTCTTAAAGAATTGATTTGGTGATGATGATCGAACTGAGGATGGTGTACTAGCTGCTTAAACGTATTATTTTTTACAGAAATTATCGAATGGTATAAAATCCAAATAAAACAATTTCAGCCGTTCTTTAACGTATACCTGAATTGAACATAGAAATAAGGTTATTTTAATTAACCGGCTTACTTCATTTTCAGACATTTTAAATCAAAATATTTTGTTACAGACGACATGTTACCATGATAATAGACTCCCATAGTCCCCTTCCAACACCAAGATCACGGGCAGAGGAGAGACAAAACCTTCTTTGCTCCAGCCATTCTTTGCCATTTTTTGCTATGAAGCCTGAAAATGTATAAAACCTGTTTCACACATACAAATAAAATTTTTTTTATGAAATGTTTATTACACAAGGTTTTTTTTTTCTAAACCTTTTATCATCAGAACTGATACCAGTAATTACGCCGAGCATTACTTCTTAAAACATACGACGACGGCGAAAATCCTATTCAGTACGCAAGGTGTTTGCTAATTAGCCTAGTCAATGAAGGTAAAAAAATAAGCTTTGTCGCAACTAATTAGGGGAAAGCTGAATTTTTGCAGGGTGTTAGTACATAAAGTATACACTAAAAAACACAAAGTCCCGACCCCTACCCCTCTTGCTTTCCTCCCCCCCTTCAGCAACCTTACAAGATCAGTACTCTGGTTATATGCTTACAGCTCGAAAACTAATGATGTTACCGGGTTGTTTCTTATATTATTTTACTCCTAACAATATTATAAACAAATTATGTTATTATATACACTTTTTATGCAGATAGCTTAGTTTTGCCGTAATACTTAAACATAATAGAAAACTGTCACTGCAAAAAACAAAAAGTAACTTCAACAAGTTATAGCTTTATATCCGTACGTCTTGGGAAGAAATGTTTTGAACAAACCATATAGATACTTGACTCATCCTTTTAAAGCTAATTAAATTAAGTGGACACCGCGCCGCCGGTCCTAGAGGCGTCGCGTATTGCGTGGTGCCGTGTAGAGGCGCTTGTCTATGTTTCTTGTTGAATACTATACTGTCTCTGTTCGATCAGAGTGGGCCGTGTCGGTTTAGTGTTCGGATAACTATTGCATTGTGCAGTTCGTTGGGATTTTGTTTTTCATTATAAAGTTTTATTTTTGTATAAAATGGTTGTGTTGTGCCAAGCGAAGTGAAATGATGATAGTTGTATTATTATGGATTGAAAAACGGGAGCAAGATGTAAGGTAACCTCTAAAACTGAACTGTTATTTTAAAACTTTATAGTTAGATGCCCTTTATTAATAATGACTGATTTGAACAATATATGTGTAATATGTAATCAGGAAGTCAAAGATGACGGGGTAACTGTCACTAAAGGTATAAACACTTTAATAAAATCGAGTATTGAGAGAAAAGACGCAATCCATAAGTTACTTGCTAATGCCAATGTAGTAAAATTACATTCTATATGCAGACAAAATTATACCAGACCTAGCAATATTAAAGCAGCATTAAAAGCGCAAAGTTCAGAACCTTCTACATCGCAGCACTTTCTCAAAGAAGTAGATAACAAACAGTCATGCTTAAAATCAAACGTGTTATGTGGAAAAAATGCGGTTTTTGACCCTAAACTTCCTTCTAAATACCGAACCCAAATTCATTAGGTTTCAACAATAGAGATAAAGCAAACGCTCCTTAATTATGGTGATGAGAGAAATGATGAATGGGCCTGTACAGTTAAGTCTAGGCTTTTAGATGTAATAAATTTAGTCGCAGCTGAAGCCCGTTACCATGGACAATGCTATAAAAAAATTTTCAAACCTAAACATGGTGAACAACAGGCATGGCGGCCATTATCAGCCGACTCAGTAGCTAAATTTAATCTTCTTACTAATTACCTTGAGAACGACAATGAGTGCCAGTATTCACTAAAAGATTTTCGAGAGATTGTAGTGGAATTGAGTGGATCTGATATAGACTATACTGATTATTATCTTAAGTCAAAACTTGTAGAATTTTTCAAAGATCGGCTAGTTATACATAATTTATCTGGAAAGAAAAGTATTTCATGTATGGCCTATACTAGTCACAAGGTATTAGACTCATGGTATAAAAATATAGAATCAAGTAAGGAAGAAGAACGTAAAAGAATTGTTAGAACAGCAGCAGAAATCGTTCGGGAAGACATTCAAAAAATGAATTACGAATGTGGCAAATACTCAAGTGAAAAGGGAGTACTTTATCAAATGATTTAATGCCTGAAACGTTGGCACTATTTACGTCTACAGTGACTAAAAAAAGAACTGAAAACTCGGGCCCTGACATAAGTAGAAAACGAGCTGTGATTAACCATGCAATAATTTCTGCAGTAAGACAAAGGTCCTTGTCGTCAATACAAACGTCTTTGTCTCTATATTTGAACAGAATGTATGGGTCAAAACATCTGAGGTACTTTCCGCGCTGGGAGTATGTTCTTCATACTATGAAAGTGACAGATACATAAGGTCTTTAATTACACAGGGCCTCCCAGACATAAAATCTAATTCCTTTATACAGTACGTTTTTGACAACGCAGACGTTGACATAAGAACATTAAGCGGCTTAAATACATTTCATGCAATGGGAGGAATTGCATGTATCACTCCATCGTCACATGTCTCCACCACCTCGGAAGTACCTAGATTAGTTGACGGGTCGTTTAAGGTTGCAGAAGAAATTCGTAAACGATCGTATGTCAAGCGAAAAACTAGTGGCATAGCTGGCATTGTTATGGAAGACTTTTCAGATGTGATATCGTTAAGGAAAACAAATGCAAATACAGATTATTTTATTCATCCACTCATTTTGCTGTGGGTAAGTGGATGTAATACTCAACCAAGCTGGAACTGTTTTATGAGTATCTCAACTAGAAAGTTAAAAGGTCATGACACTTCATACATCTTGGCGATTCATTTTATAGACATTGATCCAAATAGCTCATCATCAGTGTATACAGCATTGTGTTTTGCTGCTGAGCAGTGTAGTAAAAACAAGCAAACTTGCATTGTTACCTTTGACCAGCCACTATTTTTAAAAGCTATGGGAATAGTTGCTGGCTCTGAAGATCAATCTGATTTGTCAAAGATTATAGTAAGTGTAAAGCGAATACTCTACCTTCTCCTGGAAGATTTTTTATTTGGTTCGTTCTAGAAATAAATCACTTGGAAAAATAACTGATGAAACACAAAACAAAACTTTAATATGACTAAATAAGGTGGGAAGCTCAAACTGTAAGATTTCTAACTTCAATCTCTATATCTACGAGTATTAAACCCTCAACACAATATTATTTGTTTTCCTCAATTAAACTTTCCTGACCACGGATTCCCTAAAATAATCTCAACTAACAGTCCCCGTGCCTCCTTTCTGCACGGGACAAAACACCAACACGGCCTAGCTGTCTCGTAGCTAAAAACCTTCTGCCTCTAGACCACTCTTAATTCCCTTGGGGTCGTTGAACTTACTCCCTCGCACCCCTTCCAACAAGGAATGCCTATTACATTTACTGAGAGGGTGTTCTTTAGGCGGGAAAGGCGCTGGGGGAGGGGAACGCAATTCTGATATCACTACACCCCCGGCGCAAGATAAGTGTTAGGGTTTTAACACAAACACAGATCTGACCTAAACAGAAACCATATCAGAATTGAGCTTCCACAGGAGTTATACAACAGGTACATACAAAAATAACATTTAGAAATTCACAGATAACAAATTCAAAATAACATATCAAATAATGATCATAAATTCACTGTAAAATAGGAGCATATTAGATAAACACATTTTACAAACATATCATCTCATCTAAAATTTATACTCTTGTATTCCATATTAGATACCTTAAAATTAAAAAAAATATATAATGGAAGAATTATAAGAGTCAATAATAAACGTAATAAAAGTCTTATGCACTTATCCTAAAATAATCTGGAAAGAGCATCAGCGTTATTCAGCTGAGCACCAGGGCAGTGTTTAACGTTGACATTGTATTTTTGCAACGCGATTGCCCAACGTTGTAATCTCGCAGATTGTGGAGCACATTTTGTCAAGAATGTCAATGGGTTGTGGTCGGTGTGAAGTTCAATTTCCGTACCAAATATCCAAGTCTCAAACTTCTTCAACCCCCACACGACGGCTTAGGCTTCACGTTCTATAGTTGACCAAGACTGTTGGGCCTTAGTCAAATTTTGTCTGGCAAAAGATATTGGACATATCTTTTCCTGATACCGCTGAGATAAACATGTAGAAATTTCAATTTGTGACGCATCAGTTTGGATTATGAAAGGTTGCTCTCCCACTTTCGCAACACGGACATTTCCACTGAACACGGACCTATGCTTTCTCAACAAATTTTTAATTTCTTCTTGCTGAGGATCATTAAGATGATCGAAATGTCTACTCGAGAGCACTTCTTCGATATTTATATCTTTGATGGATTTGGGAGTGGGGTGTATTTCTCCAAACTCTTCCTCGTGTTCAAAAATTACTCCGACCGCGTTCACTCTAGGATGATATTTCCAGATTTTATTCACGTGAATTTGCTTTATGCTACCTTCAGGTAATTTAACTTTGTAAGAATGCGGAGGACAAAATTGTACAATTTCTCCAGGACCTGTCCACCGTGCATAGATTTTGTTACTCGAATCTGGAATAAGTAAAAGGACTTGATCTCCTACTGCAAAGTTTCTTACTGAAGATCTGCGATTGAAATATTCAACATACGCTTTCTGTTTATCATTTGCTGTCAGTGCTGCTTGCTCTGCTGCCGTTTCCATCCTAATTTTAAGATCCTGCAGATAGTCTATGGCTGATTTAGACATATAAAGGGGAAGTGAAATTTCACCTGCCCAAGTAGATTTTAAGATAGCAAGAGGTCCTCGTGCCTCTCTTCCATACAGAAGTCGAAATGGAGATACCCCGGTTGTGCAGTTTGGCACTTCCCTGTACGCAAAAAGCAAGAAAGGAATTTGTCTATCCCAATTTCTAGGATCTTCTCGAATGACATGGTGAAGCATTTGCTTTAGGACTTTATTCCATCGTTCAATCAGTCCGTTACTTGCAGCATATCCTGGACAGCTGAATCTAGGAGCTGCGCCTATGCGCTTCACAAATTCCTGCGTTAAGGAGGAAGTGAAATTAGTCCCTTGATCACTGGCGATAATATTTGGTATTCCAGTTCTGGAGAATACTTGAAGCAAAGCTTCGCAAGCTTATTTTGCACTAAGGGAACGCATGGGAACTGCTTCCGGCCAACGCGAATGCTGATCCATGATACAAAGGACATATTTATGACCCCTTCCCGATGGCGGTTCTATCGGTCCGATTACGTCTATATTTACAATATCAAATGGAAGTTCTGGCCTCAAAACCGGAGTTATTGGTGCCCTGTCACTCACTTTTTCTGGACTCCTCAACTGACAACTTCCGCAACTTTTGCAAAATTCCCCGATATCTTGTGACATAAGTGGCCAATAAAAACTATATCGGATGCGCTCTTTTGTTTTTCTTACCCCCATGTGTGCCCCAAATACTGATTGATGAGCTAATTCTAAAACTCTTTTGCGCCTATTTTCAGGTAAAACTAATTGAAAAACTGGTTCTCCCAATATTTTATCTTTGTGATATATTAAATCATAAACTAAAACAAAATTACCCTTATTTTGTGACAATTCCCTGCGAACGGTTTCTAAAGTTTTACATTCCATTTGTTCTTTCTTCAATTTTTGTGCATTTGAATTTTCATATACCACCCCTTTTTGCCAATTTTCATCTACTCCCTCAACATTAATGCTCGAACACTGACTCTCGTCGCCCATTTCCTCCATCGAAAACATATTATCCACTCCCTCTTCATATTCTACTGTAACATGCTTTCCTTCACTTTCCCGATTCCTAATTCCATTTTCTACTTCGTTATTGTTAATAATTTCTATTTCTGCACATGTGAACATTTTGCTCTCTTCTTTCAACATTTTATAAGTTTCTGGCGGTATGAGACAAGGACCCCTCAACTTCTCGGTCAATGCCCCCGTTACTTCTACAGGTGCTAATAAATTCCCGTTTCGGTGATCTCTGATAGCCATAGGGATTTTAACGATTTTAGCCCTAGTTTCCTCCCCGAATGCTGAACTTAAAATCATCGTCCCATAATCTTCCTTATCTAGCTCAGTAATATCTTCAGGGTGCAAAACTGGTATTTGAGTACCGGAATCTATAATAGCCTCGATATCTCGACCGTTTATATTTATAGTTACATATTGCAGTGGCTGAATATCAATTGTTGATTTTGAACAAAATTCCTTCTTACTTCCAAAGTACTTCGATTTTACCTTTGCTACCACCGCGTCATCGTGTTGATTTGAATCTTTTGGCTGTTGTTCAGTACGGTTATTGTTTGTAGGAAATCTTTTTGATTTTTGCGGGCAAAATTTTGAAATATGCTGCGTTGACCTGCAGATAAAACATTCCTTACGCCTTACTCCTTGATTATGATTAAATTCATTTTTGAATCCATTGGTGGGGGAATTTGCCTCATTGGTGGGGGAATATATTTTTGTCCTGTATTTTGGAACTCGGGATTAGTTTGCAATTTTTGTAAATTATTTTGAGTTTCGGCTAACGATTTTCCTTTACTTTCAAAATATAAATCGGATTCCTTCGCCATATCAATCGGTTTAAGCCACCTCTCCCTTTGTTGAATGCTTATATGTGCAGCGGTGTCGGAATCTAACTTCTGAAACATCTTATCTGAAACTATTAACTGTTTTAAGGTTTCAAAATCTTTAACATTTCGCAATTCACAGTAGTAATCTCAAGTGGTTACTAATCTGGACATAAACTGCATATGAGTTTCATTAGCTCGGCGTTTAGCTTTTCGAAAATTTTCTAGACAACACTGAGCTCACGGCTCGTACTCACGTAGAACTAATTTCTTTACGCTTTTATAATCTTTTAACTGCTCTCCCGTTATATAAACTAAAATATTTGTAGCCTTTTCTCCCAAAATATTAATTAATATTTCCGCTTTTGATTCCTCTGGGACATTTTTTGTTTGAAAAGCTCGCTCTATGGACGAAAAAAATAAATTCCAGTTGTCAGACTTAGTTGGGACCGGTAGTGTCAAAGTTCTAACGCTCTTAATTAATTTCTCAATGCGCGTTTCGGGTTCGCCCCTCGGGTGACTATCAGTAGAGACCGAGGTCCCATCATTTCTCCTGTTTAGACTATTCTCATTAATACGTGCTAATTCCAACTCATGCTGACGCTCTCTCTCCCTTTCTTCTTGTTCTAACCTAGTTTTATCTAATTCCGCTTGAATCTTTTCCTGTTCTTCCCTCTGCTTCCTATCAGCTACCGTTGAGGTCAGAATTTCCAATACGAAATCCGGGTCCTTAACAAAATCATCACTATTAACTATTAATTCCTTTAATTCGGATACTCTCAAATCCTCTTCTACAGATTTATAAAGTTCTTGTGCGACAATTCGCAAATCCTCCTTTTTAATTCCCTTCACATTTAACATGTTGGTAATCAGATTTTCACTAAAAAAAAATAAATAAATAATAAAATCTCTTACTTTGTCTCGGATGCAGTACCCACGAATTACCCTTAAAGATCATTCAACACGTAGACCACTTTTGCATTTTTAACACTGAAGCACATCACAACACTACACTTGTATAATAATGATAATCCACCCTATATGTGAATTTCTGAAGCATCACACAATACCACACTTGTATAATCCACCATATATGAGAATTTCTGTCGCACAACACACCATACTTGTATGATAATAGTAATACACCTTATATGCGAATTTCTGTCGTTTCCAAAACTTGATCGACACCTTATTTTAAAGATCCTGTCGTGCTGCGACACTGTAAAGCGAATCCTCTACCTTCTCCTGGAAGATTCGTTATTTGGTTCGTTCTAGAAATAAATCACTTGGAAAAATAACTGATGAAACACAAAACAAAACTTTAATCTGACTAAATAAGGTGGGAAGCTCAAACTGTAAGATTTCTAACTTCAATCTCTATATCTACGAGTATTAAACCCTCAACACAATATTATTTGTTTTCCTCAATTAAACTTTCCTGACCACGGATTCCCTAAAATAATCTCAACTAACAGTCCCCGTGCCTCCTTTCTGCACGGGACAAAACACCAACACGGCCTAGCCGTCTCGTAGCTAAAAACCTTCTGCCTCTAGACCACTCTTAATTCCCTTGGGGTCGTTGAACTTACTCCCTCGCACCCCTTCCGACAAGGAATGCCTATTACATTTACTGAGAGGGTGTTCTTTAGGCGGGAAAGGCGCTGGGGGAGGGGAACGCAATTCTGATATCACTACAGTAAGGCTAGAAGGTTTCCACCTACTTATGTCGTACTTAGGAAGTATTGGTCGTGTAATGGAAGGTAGTGGAATAGTCATTGTGGGAAACTGTCTACGGTAAGGCAACGGTGAAACATATGCTTACCGGACATGCGTTTGCTAGAGTTGTGAGAGCATACATGTTAACTTATGCTGCTATTGTTGAAAAAGTTTTAGAAGATGCACCGGTACATGATAGTGTATTTTGTAATGACGTGCAAACTGTTTACGACAAACTTTCTTGCAGTGATATTTGTCAATCAACTGCGTGTGATGACAAAGCCGTTCAATCATCCTTGTTAAAATTGACAGACCACATCAATGTCATGAAGTCGGTCAGCAGAACATCAAAGCTTTGGCTAAATGTAATTCAGCAGATTGACCTAATGTTAAATTTTATCCTAGCAGAGAGAACAGGAAACTGGAAATTGCACTTAGACACTACCACAGATATGCTTCCTTACTGTCATGCTGCAGGACACATTCCTTACGCTAAATGTACTTAGATATACGTCCAAGAAATGAACAAACTCAAATCAAAGCTGACTGAGACAGAGTACAAACTCTTTGTAACGAACGGTCTCTTCACTATATGTGTTCAAATGCATTATGTTTTTGTATTAAAGTACATATATTCAAGTTATATCATGAATAAACAATTTTATAGTTATACATTTATGATGCAAATAAAAGTTATAAAACTGTTATACGGTTTACAATGATATGACAAATCATCCTTACACATCTACTTCTTTGAGACTTATTTTTCCGTCAAATACTTTCAAATTAAAAAGTGTTTGCAACAAATTATTCTATCATTAATTTGGTATTCAAAAATTATCTCAGGCGGTTCAATTTTGAATGATTTGGAATACCAAAGTAGAGGATGGAATAATTCGCCAGAAAAGCTATTTCTAGTTAAAAGAAAGAGACATAAAAACAGTCTCAAACGCGTAGACGGTTAAAAGACGTAATCAGCTACCATGATAAAATAACAATGATGAATAAAATTAAACGCAATAATATATTGATTATCTGATATGAAATCGAATCGGCAGTTTTACATTAAAAAAGAGGAAGTTACTGAAAGATAAAAATAGGAATCGATACACTGATACAGTTATCTACTAAGGGTAAACTCTTATCTTTGCAAATAAGTTGATAAGTCCCTTCATTTTTGTACCGACGTTTTCTTTCAAAGCCTTTTTAATAAAAATATGCTGTTATATGTGATAGGCTACGAAAATCAGAAAATAACTGACATTCGACTGTATTAGTGCATGACTAAAGAATAATTAACTTATGTTTCACAGAACTGTCGCAAAGCGGCAACAGGATTTTTTTTTTAAATTTTCTATCCAATATTGAAATTGAAAAAATTGATAACTGTTGTTTAAAGTGTAAAATGAATATATTATAATTAACGCTGTTTAAGATCTTTAGACAAAATGAATTACTAAGATCATCTTTATAAAAAAAAAAAAAAGCAGGATCACGCAACTTCTAAATATCCGCAAAAAAGTGGTAACTGGTTTCAAACTTATTAATATTTCTTCACGAGGCCAAGGAGCATTAGATGTGAATGTCTCTACGGATAATTCACAAATGCGACGATCATTAAACTCTTTTATATAAGTAGTAGAGACAAAAGGAAATTACAGAAGAACGACATGGGAGACACAGGAAGGTGCGGAGGAATTAAGAAATTAACCTTAATAGAATTAGAAAATAATAATATTAAATGATTACAAAATTAGAGGAGAGAAGAAAACAAATAGGAGCAAATACGTGCGATTTCTTCCCCTTGTGTCCTTTTTCAGGTATCTATCCTTTCATGTGTCCAGCTACTGCCGTCGCATCCCAGAACGTTCTTCTAGAATTTTCTGCAACTTGTTCTATTTATATCCTTGATAATCCTCACATTAATGAATTGTCCATTGAGACAATAACAGTTAAGGGGACAAAGGACCTTCAAACTAAAATTTTTTAATTTTCAGTTTTTAACTCTAAATACAGAATGAGAATAATTTATATTCTCTTTTACTAAATTAAAGAACCTTAGAATTAAAAAATAAATATTTTTTTGAAAATGAATGACTGTTTTTCAAAAACTGTTTAAAAAATGCTAGCATTTTCAAAATACCCCATGCGTATTCCATATATATTATAAACCTTAATTTTTTTAACATACATATATAATTTACCATACATATATAAACATAATTATCCACTGAAGTTTTTTTTTATGAATTTAAAGCCATTAAATATATATATTTTAATCTGCCTGTTATTTTTTTATGTTTTTGCATGATTTTCTTTTATTTCAAGGTCTGTAAATTTGAAAAATATATGTAGTTTCAAAATATGGTGTACAGTTTTATGACATACACTTCAATTTACAATCCCGAGAAATTTGGAAGAAATTAGGGGAAAATAAATGCAAATCTTTCAGTTTTGGAAACAAGAAAGAATCTGCTGGTGCTAAGTTCGGAGAGTATGGAGGATGCTGCATCTCAACAACCTCATGCTGGGCCAATTTGCTGAAGGGAACAAGATTTGAGGATGTCGAAGCCATCAAGAAAACGGTGACGTCCACATTAAAGAGCATTCCGAAATAGGACTTTAAAAGTCGTTTCCGAAACTTATACAGCCGAACACAGAAGTGCATTACGGTAGTGGGGAGTTACTTCGAAACATATAAATGGGTATGCATTGCATGTAATATTTTCTGAAGTTATTAGATCAGTCCTGGAAATTAATGGCCGCACCTTGTAGTGTCCAGGTAAAATTATTTTGCGTTATTATAAAGCAAAGAAATCACGAAATACTGTCTTTTCTTCAGTCCTTCAACCATAATAATATTACCATTATATAAATGAATGGGTTATTGCGATGACTCCGTTATAGAGACCAATGCCGAGAGTCCTCTCTCAATATTCACAATTTCTTACTTTTTTTATACCTACTTGTACCTTACTTTTCAAACTCGCTGTTTCTATTGAGTAATTTCTCTTAAATAAATAAATAAAATCAAACAATGTTAATTTCTCTATAAAGTCTGCCCGTGTTTGTTGTCGGCAACGGAATCGGGTCTTTTTATACAGGGTGTCCATTAAGTCCCACTTTCAAATGGCTGCAAAAACAGAACCACTGGTCAGAATGACTTCAAATTTGAACTGAATATCCTGGAAGAAGGGGGAAACGATTTGGCACAATAAAAAAAAGTTATTGATACATTTTGGAACTTTTTTTATTATGCCAAATTTCGTTTCACCCTTCTTCCAGTATATTCAGATCAAATTTCAAGTCATTCTGACCAGTGGTTCATTTTTTGCAGCCTTTTGAAAGTGGGACTTTAATCATGGACACCCTGTATAAATTTAGCAGCATGACTTTCGAAGAAGAAAAAAAGATACTAATATGCATTACAAAAAACTTACCTATACGCGGTATGTGGTCAAAAAGATTATCAGCTCTGTTTAGAGCAGCCGGATTTGTCAAAATTTCTTTCACTGCACTCCAATCATTCAGAATTATGGTATACTTAGTTCCAAGATATAAGCTAACGGAAGAAAGAAATCGATTAGAAGAGGGAAGTGTAAACAAACAACGCATGTTAAGGTTGGTTGGTTTGGGTTTATTGGCACATGGTCTAGAGGACAAGCTGCGCCAAACACATGGTAAAACCCCAAGAAACATATATAAGTAAGCATTTTTTAGACCAAAAGCACATTAAAAGGATGACAAATATATATATGTAAAAAAGTTGATAAAAACAGGCAAAGTATGGAATAAGTCCATATAAAACAGATATAAAGTACAAAATTGGAAGTATATATATGATAAAGAGTTTTACACAAGAAATTAAATTAGCGGATAAAAACAGATATGACGGATGTATGTGAACAGCGATGGATGCGGATGTTCACCTATTAAGATATTCGAACACGTTCGGGGAACTTTTTTACAAACACATGGAGTAGGCAGACTTTAAATATTTTTTTTGGGGATTTAATTCCAATAAAGATTAATGAGAGAGTGTCAATATTTAAAATAAATTTCTATGTTTTTACAAAATCGTTGAATATACACTATCTGGTCAAAAGTTTCCGGACGTCCAATGGTACGGACTCGGAGAGTCCTGAGGCGTATATTAATATGATGTTGTCCTCCTTTTGCATAGATGACGGCTTGCACACGTCTGGGGAGACTTTCCACCAGTTTTTGATAGGGGTCCATAGGAATTGACTTCCAGTAGTCCATCACAGCTGAAGTGAGAGCTGGTAGTGAGGATGGTCTGGCTACGTAATCTGCGTTCTAATTCGTCCCAAAGGTGTTCAATTGGATTTAGATCAGGGCTCTGAGCCAGTCCAGTTTTTGAACATCCATTTCGTCAAAGCTTACCTGCGCAAGTCTTGATGTGTGAATGGAGCAGTTATCCTGCTGAATGAGAAATGGGCCTTCCCCGAAATATTGCCATAGAGTTGGGAGAGCAGAATTGTTCAGAATGTCCACATACATCTCACAGTTCATGTTTCCAACCACAGGAACTAAGGAACCCAGGCCAAACCATGAAAAACATCCCCACACCCTGATGCTGCCACCACCAAGCTTAACAGTCGGCACAATGCAGTCACATAAGCGATCGCCGGTCATCCGCCAGAAGGTAAACCCCTGAGGGGACAGGAGAGTATAAAACGATAGACGGCATGCGAGCTGCATGCTAATGTGTCGCTCGCTTCGTAAAGCTTGTTGGCACGGACTATTACTGTATATATGTTTTAATCGTTAAATAAACCTGTGAAATGTAAGTGTTGGTATCATTGGTTTCTATACTGGCATAGTATAATTAGTGGATTTAAAGGAGCTATACGGGCTCGCCATACTGGTGACCCGCTGGACGTTTACTCTTCATCGACATGCCGAACATTGAACCTACTACAGAGGGTGAAAATTCTGAAGCGGCTTCATTAGCAAGTGCTGAAGTTAACCGTATCAGTTAAGGTGCCTCCGTTTTGAAGGGATAATCCCGTAATTTGGTTTCGTCAAATTGAGAGCCAGTTTATAAATAGTGGAATTGCAGTGGAGTCAACTAAATATCACCTCTTCGTTGGACATATCGAAACTGATGTTTTAGAACAGGTGAGTGATATTATTGATCCTCCCCCTATAAAAGACGCTTATAACACCTTAAAAAACGTCCAATTACATTTTTTTCTGACTCAAAAGAAAAGAAACGAAAAAACCTATTGCAAGACATTGACTTGGGGGATCAACGTCCCTCAGTTCTGTTAAGACAAATGCAAGAGTTAGCTGGTCCTCTTGTAGGTACTGAACTACTAAAATCTTTGTGGCTCCAGCGTTTGCCGTCTCAGATGCAGGCAATATTAGCCTCTTCTGATATTGAGCTTACAAAGTTAGCTGCTATGGCAGATAAAATTGCAGATGTCACAAGCTCTACCCAACTAATTCTATTGACTTAAAAGGTACAAATGATGATTCTGGTGCTACACAGAAGGTGTTAAATGACTTGCAACGTCAAATCTCAGATTTAAACAAGAAGGTAGACAAACTTTTCGTTACGTGCTCTCGTAGTCGTTCACTTTCAAGAAATACAAATGGAGTACAAAATAATACGAACACCTGTGAAAAAGTATGACGTATTTCACACCTGCAGTACAGCCGCGCCACATGCAACAGAAGTCTGCCACCTAGTGAGCGTGAAGAGGAAGGTATCAGTCCCTCAACAGCAGTCACCTACGTTGCATGCTTCTACCGAACTGCCTGTGATAAGTTGAAATGTCAGACCTGTCAGAGTTCCAAAGAGGAATGATAGTTGGAGCGCGTCTAAGTGGAGCATCGATTACGGAAACAGCAAACCTTTTGGGGTTTGCAAGGAGTACGGTATCAGCCGTTATGACAGCGTATACGAAAGAGGGTAAGACGAGGAGGTTGGTTGGTTGGTGGGGGTTTTATGGCGCAAGATCCAAAATAGGACATGCTGCGCCAAACACATGGTAAAACCCGAAAAAAGCGTATCTAAAAGTGAGCATTCTTAGATTCTAAACTAAAACCGATGATAAAAACATATACACATCATACAGCGATAAAAACAATCAAAATATTAAAAAACCCATATAAACATACAGATTAGAGTATAAAATTCCGTTGGTTTTCAAATTTGATAAAAAATAGTCTTACGTAAATAGTGATAAACCAGTCATGCAAAAAGGTTATAAAAGAGGCCAAAAATAATAGTTAATTACACTAATGAAGAATAACGACAAAAGAGCCGTGATATAAAACAAAAAATTAAAACACAACTAAAAACAAGAGACATGAAAACACTGATATGAGATAATATGAAGACATATGATATGAATAAAAATTGTAAAAGACAAAATTTCATTTAACAAAAAGAGGAGTTAAGACTCCTCCAAATCAACTTCGATGTCCGAGTCCTCGGACACGTACAATTTTAGATCCGAATTTTCCGCGACTCTCCGGACGTATTGATTATTTTTTAGAATGTAATCCGGATCATTAGCTTTCCTAGAAAGGGCAACGCACTTTCTAGGAATAGCCACTTTTTTTCTATTTAGGTTTCGAGGGATAGGTGAGATCGTATCAATCTGGTATGAACAAGACTGATTGGGTGAAGTAACATTTTGATGAGCGGTAGTTTGGACAGTTTTAGATATATTGCTTTGAGATAAAGTATCCTGCTGGGGTGTCTCTTTTTTTTTCTTTTCTTGTCTTTTGTGTCTTTCTAGATTCAGTAATATTTGGATGTGCTGGAGGTGATGACGTTTGTTTGGATTTTCTGCCATGAGAGGTTGCCTGTGAAGATTCTTTATCCTGTTTAGAGTTTTTGTTTGTCAATTTAATTGGCGAGAAAACAACTGGTTCGGTCTGAGTGCTTGCAGGTTTCATTATTTTTTTTTAAAGCAGCAGAATATGAAACACCAACCTTTGGGGTTTGGGTTTCCACAAGTTTCCTTGCCTCAGGAAAAGAAATTTTTTTTGTTATTTTCAAGGTTTGAATTTCTTTTTCCAGAAACCTCTTCGGACACGAGCGAGAATAGGCAACATGATCACCCTGACAATTTACACATCGATGGGGTGCATCGCAGTTATCACTGTCGTGGCAAACTTCTGCGCAACGGGCGCAGGTAATAGATCCACGACAGGAATCCTTCGAATGTCCAAAACGTTGGCACTTGAAACATCTTAACGGATTCGGGATGTACGGGCGCACAGGGCTACGGATCCATGCCATCTTCACGTGACTTGGAAGGGATGGCGTGTTAAACGTCAAGATGAGGTGCTTAGTAGGAAGCATCTTCCCATCCCGACGTACAGTGATACGTCTAACAGCCGATACATTTTGATCTCGCAGATTCTCAAGGATCTCATCTTCGGGTGTGTTGAGAAAATCCAACTCCGAAATAACGCCTCGCGAGGAGTTTAACGTACTGTGTGCCGATACAAGAATTGGAAATTGGCCTAAAGAGGTACAAGTTGAAAGAACGGTAGCCTGTTGGGTTGAAGACACCTCAACTAAAAGGTCCCCAGATAGCAGTTTTTTGATGGATTTAACTTCACCAAGTAAACACTGCATTGATTTATAGATCACAAATAGGGAAATATTGTGAAAGTTTCCTTCTGCACATTTAATAATAAAGAAACGGGTTGTAGAAAAAGCGGTACATTCGTTTACTTTTGGTGACTTATCCCTCACCGTGGGATTTTGAGAAAAAGTGTCCATATAAAGGGGCATAAAATTCAGTTCCCGGCCGCACCACCCACCATGGAACCCAACAAGGGGATGCACATACGTGCACCAGTGCTAACCGAGAACTACACGCGAACGAAACGACCCTGAAACGACCTCCACCCTTAACGAGATGTCCAGAAATCGGAACGATTGCTTGGTTCCTAGCCGAAGACAAAAGTCAACGACCAGCCGATTGATACTATAGGGAACCACTCGAAGTGGGGGCCGAAGCAGTGTGTTGGGCAACCAAAACTGACCATCAACTACCAGGATTCCCTTTTCCGGGGACACGGGTCTCCACGCACGGCCAACACGTGGGTGATAAAGACCTCAATAGAAGCAAGAGACAACAGAACGGAAACAGCTTCTAATGAGGTGCCCTCGCCTCCGAAGAGGAACCACACCGAGGGAGAAAAGAAAAAAAAAGTAAAGGAAGAGAGTAAAAGGAAAGCAGAGATAGTTCGCTGGGGTACCTCGGGATTGCGACACGACACCCGTGTTTACCTAAAGAAGGTAAACCCCCTGAGGGGTCCTCTTCGGAGGTATGGAGGAGATCGGGCTCCGATATTACTCCTCTCGAAGAGTTCAAATATCCATGAGGAGCCACGGACACAGCAATATTTCCAAACATATTTACCTTAGACAACTGCGCAGCTTGTACTGCAGTCAATAATTCAACAAGGAGGTCACCAGAACGGAGTTTCTTTATTGAATTCACATGGCCTATTACAGAATTTATAAATTTTTGAATGAGGAAAGGTGAAACAGTGGTGAAGTTGCCTTCCGTTCGCTTAACTATGAAGAAGCGAGAAGTTTGATTTATGGTATTTGAACTAGATGATTACTACTTGCTTTGGTTGAGTTATCCATAAAAATGGGCCGTTTGTTCGGTCCCCGGCGGCACCACCCACCATGGAGCCCAACAAGGGGACGCCGGTTACTGCGCTAGGGAACTATACGCGCGCGGTCTATGACCGGCTGCTTAGCCCTGAGCCAGTGAACAATGTCTGACCGACGAGCCGATTGGTACACACGGGACCAATGTGCACCTCCCGTTTACCTGAAGCAAGGGCCAAAGTAGTGTGTTGGAGCGTTATCTTACTAAAGCCCACATTATGGCGAAGAATAAAACCCCTCAACTACCAGGATCCCCATTTCCTGGGACACGGGTCTCCACGCACGGCAAACACGTGGGCAGTTAATCGCCATTAGAAGCTAGAAGCAGCAGAATGGCTACAGCTTCTGATGAGGAGCCCTCACCTCCGAAGAAGTAACCGCAACGAGGGAGAAAAAAAGGTAAAAGTAGAAGGACGAGAGGAGAAGAAAAGGGAAAGGAGGTAAAGTTCGCTGGGGTACCTCGGGATTGCGACACCTGTGTTTACCTAAAGAAGGTAAACCCCCTGAGGGGATTCAAACTATCAGACTTGCAGAAATTTATTTTCGCTAAGAGATTGATCTGTGGGAGAGCAAAAGTTTTTCTTGACAGCGAAAAGAACGTCAAAACGTGGTCGAAAATTAGACAGACGCTTGTTAAAGAATTTGCCGAGGAGGCGAATTCAGCCGACTTACATTCATCTTTAGGATGCACAAGAGAGAGCGGGAATGAAACGGTCATTGATTATTATTTTAGGATGAAGGAAATCGCGTCGCGTGGAAGTATTGAAGACAGTGCAATTATACAGTATATTATAAATGGAATTAATGTTTTAGATGTAAACATTTATACGGATGCAGAGACATACACGAATTCAGAGACAAACTAAAAGTATATGAGAAAACTAAAGATAATAGTCGGAGAAATAAAGTCAAAAAAGATTTTAAATCTGGATTTAAAAATGTAGTGCCGCAGGAAACGATTAGAGACACAAAGTTTTTAAACGAAAAACCAAAAATATATTTGAATAGAAATCAGAAGTACACACAACCTTTTGCTAAAGCACGCCAGAAAAGTGATTCGAATTCTAAAATTATATGCTACTATTGCAACGAAGGGGGGCACAAATCATGTTTGTAAATTTAAAGAGAAGGATTTGCGGTGTTTTCGATGTGACAATTTCGGGCACAAGGGAAATTTATGTCCTCAAAAGAATGTAAATAAAGTAACGATTTCATATCATCGTCCTAATAGGATTCAGAAATGTGTCGAAGTTTTAGAAAAGCAAGTAGATGCTGTTTGGGAAACCGGAAGTGAAATTACAATAGTTAATCAAGAAGCCTATGTTAATCTGGGATCACGAAAACTAACCCAGAATAAAGTACAGATGATGGGAATCAGCTCAGATCAAATTTCTCCTTTAGGTTATTTTACTGCTAATATAATGGTTTTTGATTATTTTGTGTATACTGATATTTATGTTTTAAGAATTTGTGTAACAAAATGGTTATTGGAATGGATGTAATGTCTGAAATTGATTTTTCCATGAGTAACAAAGGTGTAAATATAACGGGTTTGCGTAAGAATTTTCAGGTTAATTATGTTTGTATTGCACATAGTAAAGGAAATGACAATGAAATACCTCCGGATCCCAAACCCGGAACGAGATTTATAACGAACATTAAAAAATTAGTTTACTCTAGACAACCAGCTGTACCTGAGTGTGAAGGAAATAAAATAGGAAGCTGTGAATCACAGAAAATTGAGGTTTCTATTTTGAATACAAACGAAAATGATAGTCCCGTGGAAACATGTATGATAGAGACCCATAAAGTTTTTGTACATTTAACGAACCTTGTGGCTTCAGATAATGTTGACTTAAGGGGTCACTCTACCTTCAAACGGTCAAAAAATTCGATTTTTCAGAAAAAAATAAATTTGGTAGCTTGGTTGTTTCTGTACAGTTTAAAACAAACCGCGAGAAAAAATTCCTATAATTTAATGAGTTACAGGGAAAATTGTATCAGCTGTTATGTAAACAACGTTTAAAGGTTGGTTGGTTGGTTGGTTGGGGTTTAATGGCGCAAGGTCCAGTGAGGACAAGCTGCGCCAAAACATGACAACGTTTAAAGGACACTCTCAATTTTGTTGCTTGGAATCGCAACTCTTCGCTAAATCCCAATATAGCAAGTTTTTATTTATTTATCAGCAGAGGAAACAGGAAGACGCTTCCTCAACTCGAAACGAGAATGTTTACAATTCGTTTCGCCAGTTCCTCATGTTATTTTGGATATGATTCATTATTACGTCGGTGCTTTACTTCGATACATTTGCTGTTATTGGTATTGCAGTTTTTATTTATCACTTGTTTTGATATTTAAAACAGTATAAGTGGAATTATATTTTAAATATAGTTGTCTGCGGTATTTTAAAGTGTCCATATATTTGTGAAATGGAAGAAAAAGTGAAACATGCTTCAGGAAAACGTGCTAAGAAGCGGAAATTCTATGGAAATCAACACACCATTAAAAATCATTCCAGCAGAGATGAAGTGTGTGAATCTGGTGATATTTCAGATTCTATGCACAACAATTCACCAAGTGTTTCAAGGAAAAGTGCTTCATCTAGAAAGTTACAAATGGAATGTTACACGACTTCATATAATGCCAATCAATTTGATGGTAATATTATAGTCGATAAAAAATTTTTTTCTTTCTTGGAAGAAAACCTTGTGTGCAAGGTATGTAAAAATAATATTAAAATTTCTTCTAAAAAGATATATGGATTATCTACCAGAATAATTTTGAAATGTCAAAATTGTAAACGTGTAGCTGAAATTCATAACTCAAAAATGTTGGGGAAAAGCAAAAATATTTCTGAAATCAACAGGAGAATAATCTATGCAATGCGTTGCATAGGTCAAGGCCTTAAACCATTAAAAATATTTTTTGGTATAATGGATTTTTCTCCTCCTGTGACACAAAATGCATATAATAAAATATGCAAATTAATCTATTCTGCCTCAAAATTTACTGCAACTGAAAGTATGAGAAAAGCTGCTGAAGAAGAAATCAAAGCATCACATTCACAGGATATAACCGTTAGTGGGGATGGTTCGTAGATAACGAGAGGCCACACATCTCAAATCGGTGTATGCACTATAATTGGAGCAGAAACAGAAAAAGTTATAGATGTTGAGGTGCTATCGACAGCCTGTAAAGGTTGTGAATCATGGAAAGATTCACGACAAGGATCTGCATTTAAACAGTGGCAGACAGCACATGCAGAAACATGCTTAAAAAACCATTCAGGGTCTTCTGGCAAAATGGAGTCAGAAGGTATAGTAAAAATTTTTCAAAGATCAGAATCTGAAAGAAATGTAAGATATGTGAACTATATTGGTGATGGTGACTCTAAAACATTTGGGTCCATTACTGAAAACAATCCCTATAATATCACTGTGTCAAAATTAGAAAGTGTTGCTCATGTTGAAAAACACATGGGTACTCGCCTTCGAAAATTAAAAACTGATTACAAATGTCAAAAGTTATCAGATGGCAAGGGTGTTTCTGGGAAATGTCGTCTCACAGACAGTGTAACCAATAGACTTTCTTCCTATTATGGAAAGGCAATTCGTGAACTATCTAGTTCACTAGAAGGTATGAGAAATACTGTATGGACAGTGTACTTTCATACACGCTCTTCTGATGATGAACCACTGCATACTTTTTGCCAAGCTGGTGCATCATCCTGGTGTAAATATCAAAGAGCTATTGCAGGTGGAACTGTGAATAATTTTCATCATCGAGATTCATTGCCTGCTCCTATAATGGATGTGATAAAACCAATTTTCAATTCTCTTTCACAACCAGACCTTCTAAAACGTAGCCTTGGTGCAAATACACAAAATCCAAACGAATCTTTTAATTCGTTGATTTGGCAGTTGTGTCCCAAAACATCTGGTTGTGGAAGGAGAACTGCAGAAATTGCTGTGTATGAAGCTGTAACTCTTTTTAATGATGGTCGAAAATGAAGACTTTCCACAATGAAAAGCTGCAAATTCACCCAGGAATTAATTGCATTTCTGCACAATTGAAAAGTGATTTTAAACGTGTATCATGCGCTCAAGAAAGAACAATATCAGATACCGTTGATGCTCGTCGAGCTAAACGACTGGCAAAATTGCATGAAATTAAAAAAAATAACAAAATTGAGGGCATTACATACCAAACGGGGGGGATTTTAATATTTTTTTTATGCTATACTTTATGGTTTGAAACAGTGTTTGTTCTGGTAAGTCTAAAAGTATATGATATGAATTATATAACTATTGCAGAGTGTAAATTGTAGTATTGCAAGATGTTTTAATGTTGTTATAGGAAATAATATTGAGGCTTTTTTTAACAAAGTATTTCAAAGAATTTTGTTATTTAGTATTTCTTGTGAAATGAAACACATTTTAAGTTAAATTAATAATTATCTTATGTAAATATATGGTAAAATACCTTTAAAGTCATTTTTCTCAAAACGTGATTTTTCAACCTTGCGCACAAGATTATTCTTGACCTACTGCATTTATATTTATGAAATTTTTCCAGTATATAAAGTAAATCAGAACTATTAATTTGAACCAGATTTTAGGCATTTGAGATGAAAAAAATTTTTTTATAGCTTCTGAAATACTTGTAAATGGGCTCTATTTTAAAAGTAAAAAGTATCTATTTTTAAAAAATATAAGATGAATTTTAAATTAAAATATTTCTGATTCAAAATGACACTGTAACATATTCCAAGTGCTATATTGCATATAAAATGTAGAATAAAGCAGTAATCGTACGCGAGCACATATTATAGATTTGAATTTTAAAAAGTGATATTCAATTTTTATCATATTTTTAAAATTTCTAATTCATTTAGTGCATATTAAATAACATTTTTCTAAAGCAGAGAGATTCCTTTATATTTAGTTAAATTTTTGTATTTATTTGAAGCTTATTTTGTGAGATATAACAAGTCGAAAACTGTTAAAATTTGCTCATCAATTTCGGGTTTAAAGGTCAAGTCATATCTTGAATTATGACACACGCGCCGAACTTAAAAATCTTATTCAAAATTACACTTCAATGAAGACTAAAAAGGTTGATGTATCAATGCACATTATCCTTACGGCCGAGGTACCAGTTTGTAGTTCACCACACAGATTACCTAGTACTGAGAAATTAAAAGGTACAGGAGCAATATGAGGAGTGGTTGAAAACCGCTATAATACAAAAAAGCACATCTGAATTAACATCTCCCGTGGTACTGTTTGAGAAGAAAGACGGATCTTCGCGTCTCTGTATAGATTTTAGACGACTAAACAAGAAAATAGTACGCGATCACTTCCCACTACCATTGGTAGAAGATGTTTTGGATAAACTGGGATCGGCTAAAATTTATACCACCTTAGATTTGAAGAATGGCTTTTTTCACGTCGACGTTGACGAACAAAGTAGAAAGTACACATCTTTTGTCACACACGATTCCCAGTATGAATTTTTAAAAGTACCATTCGGACTAACCAATTCCCCAAGTGTTTTTCTGAGGTATATTTTTAATATTTTCCGCGACCTCATGAAAGATAACACAGTAATTGTTTTTATGGACGACTTAGTAATCCCCTCAATAGACGAAGCGGAAGGAATCGCAAAGCTGAAACGTGTTCTGAAGATTGCCTCCGAATATGGATAGGTTGGTTGGTTGGTTGGTTGGGGTTTTATGGCGCAAGGTCCAGAGAGGACATGCTGCGCCAAACATATGGTAAAACCTGAAAAACGATGGTTAAAAAAAATAAACAAACTGGATGGGGTTTCCCCCATCCAGTATACAGCCAGGTATAAGAAAAGAATAGATAAAAAACAATGATTCTAGATCATGAACGAGGAAGACAAAAAGCAGTACTGGTAATGACAAAACATCTAGATGGGGGTCCCCATCTAGATTGCAGTCAAATAATACAAAAAGAAAGAAAACAAGGATAAAGCTATTAAATCAGCGGGTAAAAACCGGTACTTTTCAAAAAACTGAAAATAGCAGGGTGAGGTGTTTCATCTAAAAGATCTTTTAAGGTGAGTGAAGCAGAACCAAAAAATTTAGAGTAAAAATTGGTTAGTCCAGTACAATCAGTTAAAATATGCAAAATCGTAAGGTCACAGTTGCAATGAAAGCAAATTGGGGTATCTTCCCCCTCCAACAAATGTCTGTGGTTGGTTGGTTGGTTGGTTGGTTAGGGTTTAATGGCGCAAGGTCCAGAAAGGACATGCTGCGCCAAACACAAGGTAAAGTCTGAGATTAAAGGTCAAGAAAGAAGATAAAACGCACTAGTGTTAAAGTCAAAACATCTAGATGGGGTTTCCCCATCTAGATTGCAGTCAAGTATTACAAAATGATATAAAGGAAAGAAAAAAGTGATTAAATCAATGGGTAAAATCCTGTACATTTCAAGAAACGAAAAATAGCAGGGTGAGGTGTTTCGCCTAAAAGATCTTTTAAGGTGAGAGAAATTGAACCAAAGTATTTAGAATAAAAGTTGGTAAGACCTGTGCAGTCAGTTAAAATATGCAAAATGGTAAGGTCACAGTTGCAGTGAAAGCAGATGGGGGCATTTTCTCCCTCCAGCAAATATTTGTGAGTGACCCTAGTGTGTCCTATTCTCAAACGCGTTATTATAACATCCAGTTTTCTAGGATATAATGTGGGCCAGACACTGATGGTGGGCTTTATATTATGTAGTTTATTATCTAAAAGAAGGTTCCATGCAGAGCGCCATTTGTCCAAAATTAAACTCCTGATAGTAGGTTTGATGTCAGTGTAAGGGACAGGGTGATATAAAGTCATACTTGCATTTTTTGCGGCAGTGTCTGCGAGCTCATTTCCAGTGATCCCGACATGTGCTGGGATCCAACAATATAAAATACTATAACCACGGTGTTCTAAACTATGCTGAAGATTTAAAATAATGGAGACCAAACTATGATCACCCTTGCCAGACTTTAAGCTTTCGAGTACGCTCAAAGAGTCCGAGTATATAATAAAATGTTTATTCCGATGACAGGCAATAAAATCAAGAGCTTTTTTAATGGCTAAAATTTCTGCTGTAAAAACTGAGCACGATGAGTGAATTTTGTAACTATGAATTTCCGATTTATAAATATAGGCGCAACCGACATGGTCAGTTGTTTTCGAGCCGTCCGTATAAATATCTTTATACTTAGAGAAACTGTGACGATGAGAGTAAAAAAGTTGTTTAAATATGGATGAATCGGTGTCGGTTTTGTTAAAATTATGAAACGGATTAATGTATGATATAGATTTTTTCTTCCAAGGAGGAAAGTCAAATAATGGACGTACACAGACATTTATATCTTCCAGAGGAGTATTTTGGGTGAAGGAGCGCATACGAAAGCCAAAACACGGTATGCAGGATGGCCGGTTTTGATACAGGCGATCATACTGCTTATCAAGTAGCATGTCATGTAAAGGATGATTAGGATGAGATAAGACACGAAAAAAATAGTTCAATGAAAGTGTATGGCGAGTATGATACAAAGATGGTTCGTGACAGTCGACATAGAGACTCTGAATGGGTGAAGTTCGGAAAGCACCAGAGCAAATACGAAGTGCACTGTGGTGCACAGTGTCAAGTTTTCTAAGAACGGATTCACGAGCCGAACCATATGATTGGCAGGCGTAGTCTAGTTTTGCACGGATTACCGATCTGTATATACGTAACATAGATGTCCTGTCAGCACCCCACGATGTATTCGATAAAACTTTAAGAAGATTAAGAGATTTCTCGCACTTTCTTCGCAGCTGTAAAACATGTGGAAGATATGTCATCTTCCGGTCAAAGACAATGCCCAAGAAACGAACCGTGTCCACAACATTTATTTTATGGTTTTCAATAAAAATTTCGGGATCCGGATGGATCCCACGTTTACGGCAAAAGTGCACACATGAAGTTTTGTCAGAAGAAAAACTAAAACCATTTTTATCACTCCAAGTCATTATACGTCTGACTGCAGTTTGCAGTTGACGTTCGATGAATGCCATGTCTTTACCTTGACAGCAGATCTGCAAGTCGTCAACATACAAGTTCCCCCGCACAGAAGGTGGTAATTGTTTTAAAATATTATTAATTTTTATTGAGAAGAGAGTGACACTGAGGACACTCCCTTGAGGAACCCCCTCCTCTTGAATAAAAAAGTTGGATACGGCAGTGCCAACACGGACTTGGTAGTGTCGGGTAGTTAAAAAATTCTTTATAAAAATTGGGAGATTTCCCCGGAACTCCAATTCAAAAAGGTCTCGTAGGATGCCATAGCGCCAGGTACGGTCATACGCTTTCTCTATGTCGAAGAAGATTGATACTAAATGATTTCTTAGGAGAAAAGCTCTCCTAACGTCAGATTCCAGAGCAATAATGCTGTCCGTCGTCGATCTACCCCTTCTGAAACCACACTGATTCGGAGAAATGAGGTTTCTGGTTTCTAAAACATAGACAAGTCGGGCGTTAATCATTTTCTCTAAAATTTTGCAAAGGCAGCTGGTTAGGGCAATCGGCCTGTAATTATTGGGGTCAGAGGCGTCTTTTCCAGGCTTTGGAAAAGGGATAATAGTGGCTCTATTCCAAGCTACAGGGAAAACATGTTCTTCCCAAATCCTATTATATATGAATAACAAGTTACGGAGTGAGCGGCGTGAAAGATGCTTTAGCATGCTGTAGGTTATTCCATCTGGTCCTGGAGAAGTGTTATGTGTGCTATGAAGGCTCTGAACGAGTTCAGATTTTGAAAATGGGCTATTGTAAGGAAGAGAGGTACGTGTATTGAAGTTGAGATTTCGGCGTTCAGATTGTTGTTTGTATCTTAGAAAGGAGTCTTTATATGAAATGGCTGAAGAATTGGAAGCAAGAGCTGTGCCTATTGCGTTTGCGATTTCTGTAGGGTCTGATATTGTTTGGCTATCTTTAACAATGCAGGAAATTGGATGATTGGTGTACAAACCCATTGCCCTTTTTGCTTTAGTCCACAACTGCTTAGAGGGAGTGTTGTATGATAGGCTGGATATGTATTTCGCCCACGACTCTCTTTGGCTCTGTCGACGTACTTTCCTAGCGTATGCCTTAGCCTGTTTAAAATTTAGTAGATTTTGGGTCGTCGGGTATCTCCGGAAAATATTCCAGGCCTTCTGTTGTCGTTTCCTGGCATCACGGCATTCGTCTGTCCACCAAGGTCTTCTGATTTTGAGTTTAACTGAGGAGGTTTTTGGTATGGAGGTATCAGCTGCTTGAATTATTACATTAGTTATGCTATTTATGGCATCATTAATGTCACCCACCACCATTTGCCTGGGGATGTTTGCAAGAAAGGTGAAGGTCGCCCAGTCAGCTCGATCGTAAATGTAACGGGGTTGAGTAGTTGTAGTATGAGAGTCATTGGTTACTAGGGAGAGAAATACTGGAAAGTGGTCACTATTGTACAGATCATTTGATACCCAGAAGTTATAAAATGGCAGAAGAGAAGGGGAACATATGGCTAGGTCTATTGCATGAAATGATTTTGTCGGTAGATGAAAGTATGTGTTATCACCGTTATTGAGAATGCAGAGTGAGAGATCGGATAGAATGGTTTCTATTTGTTGTCCTCTATTGTTTGTGTTTTGACTTCCCCAAAGGGGGCTATGGGCATTGAAGTCTCCGACTATTATGAATGGGGTAGGTAGTTGGTTAATAAGATGTACCAAGGAATTTTGATCTACTGATTCGTTTGGTGGTAGATAAACGTTGCAAATGGTAGTGAGCTGACGTATGTGGATTCGGGTTGCGACTGCCTGCATATTTGTATTTAATGGTATGATCGTAGACGGGAAGTCATTGGATATCACGAGGGCAACGCCTCCAGATACCCTACCACCAACATCATGATCTTTCCGGATAGCACTGTAACCTCGAAATTTAAAATTATCAGAGTCTTTAAAATAGGTCTCCTGTAGCGCAAAGACGGCCGGAGTGTGGACAGAAATCAGAGTTTTAATTTCGTCGAGCTTATTACGAGCGCCGTGACAATTCCATGAAATGATACCTGCCATGAAGAGAGATTTTTTTTTTTTTAAAAAGGACGAAAGTCCACCAAGTTACGGACGCCATCATGACGACGAGGGGGAAGGAACACGAGCAGGAAGACTGGAGGTGTCCATAGACACCCCCCCATCGGAATCAGAAAGATCCGAATTAGAGGCGCAAATTTGGAGGGAATCTTCCTCCATCCGCGCCACATTGCGAGGGTCTTTCACCTTACGGGAAGGACTGAAACGCTTTACAACATTACATTTTTTTAATTTTTTATTTATAATGGAGCTTGATGTAGTCGGAACGTTAAGTCGAGGGATTTTGGTTTGCTTTGATGCAGAATTGTTAACGGATGGTACTGTATTTTTGTTTTCGTGAGGTTTATTAGTACTATTGTTTTTACTTGTTTGTGTAGAGGCATCGCACATAATTTTTTTAGGAGCGGCAGCGGAAGCATACGAAACGCCTATTCTAGGTGTTCTAGCTTCCACCAATTTGCGGGCTTCCAGATATGGTATATTTTTATGGGCTCTGAGTGTTTGAATTTCCTTTTCGGCTATAAATTTAGGGCAAGAACGGGAGTAGGAGGGGTGGTCACCCTTACAATTAATGCATTTTGCTGGCAAGTTGCAGGTCTCAGAAGAATGGTTTGGCTGGGAACAACGGGCACAAATGGCTGAACCTCGGCACGATGCTTTCGAGTGTCCAAAGCGTTGGCACTGAAAGCAACGAAGAGGGTTTTGCACGTACGGTCTTACGGAACACCGAAGGTATCCTGCTGTGATAAAAGATGGTAGTTTTGGTGTTCCGAATGTCAGTATGAGATGCTTCGTACGAAGTATATTCCCATCCCGACGGATGGTAATTCGACGGACAGCTGTTACAAGTTGATCCTGCAAGTGTTCTAAGATTTCCTCCTCGGTGGTATGGAGGAGATCGGCCTCCGATATTACCCCTCTTGATGTATTTAGATAACCGTGTGGAGCGATGGACACAGCCATGTTACCGAACGTTTTGATTTTTGACAGTTGCGCAGCCTGGTTTGCATTTAATACCTCCACTAATAAATCTCCCGAGCGCAGTTTCTTAACAGAATTTACTTGTCCCACGGATGCTTGAAGACATTTTTGTATTAAGAAGGGCGACACCGTTCCAAAATTCCCTTCAGTACGTTTTATTATGAAAAAACGAGACAATTGTTGCTCCCTCGAGGGGAGAGGTTGCTCTCTCAAAGGGAGAGAAGGAGTTTCAGAATCTGAGCGATCCGCCCAGGAAGCTGTAACTAAATTCTCTTCAGTTGCAGCCATAATTATCTTATTAGAACCACGGATTGCTTCCAGTTCGATCGGGGCCCCCGCCAGACCCCGTCGTTCCACACTTTTCTATCGTGACCAGTGTAACCGCCGGATTCTTCGCAACTAAATGACAGACGCCGGGATGTAACGTGCACCTGGTGCACGGTCCCCGACAGAATCGAGGAGGATTTCTCGCTACCTCGCGACGTCTGCCATAAAGATACACGCAACCAAGGGCCTCTACCTCTGGGACATTTTAAGGAAAACGTACCACAACCATTACCGACATAGCACTCCACTTCTCTCCGCCAACACAACCCCAACAGGGTCGGTTCCCGAGCCCAAACGGTGTCCCTCACGGGAGAGGCCGAAGAGTGGTACTGGACCCAGTAGCGTCAAGGCTGGGCGGGTGAAGATCAGTTTTGATACCATGAAGGCTCCGAAGGGGACAGATAGCACAAAAACTTTTTTTGGAATTTTTATATTTTTCACATTTTTTTTTGATTTTTTATTTATTTTTTTAAACGAAGAAATGACAAACAAAAAATACATAGGGGTTAAGAAAGAAAACAGCAACAAAAAAAATTAGTGGAAGCTCCAGTTGGAAAGGAAGAAAAGTCCGGAAAGGAGAAAACAAAAGAAACAGGACAGGAGAAGCGAAAGAGAGATGGATCGCTATGGGACACTGGGGACGCGACACCCACATTCACCAAAGACAGTGAACCCCACGGAGAGAGAAAAAGACACTAGGGTACCTCGGGGTTGTGAAGCCCGTGTTTACCTAAAGAAGGTAAACCCCCTGAGGGGACAAATGTCTGTGAGTCACTCTAGTATGTCCTATTCTTAGACGGGTGATCATGACGTCAAGTTTTCTTGGATATAGTGGAGGCCAGATAGAGATGACGGGTTTGATGTGATGAAGTTTATTATCTACTTGGAGATTCCATACTGAACGCCAGTTATTGAAAATAAAATTTTTAATGGTGTGTTTGACGTCAGAGAAAGGGATAGGGTGATCTAAAACTGTTCTGGAATCTTTTGCTGCTGTGTCCCCAAGTTCATTGCCAGGGATTCCAACATGAGCTGGGATCCAACAAAGCAGAATACTGAAACCACGACATTTTAACCGATGATGGAGAGTTATGACAGATGAGACTAAAGGATGACTATTGTTTCCAGACTTTAAGCTCTCGAGTACGCTCAAAGAGTCACAGTATATGATAAAATTTTTATTTTGATGATTGGCGATAAAATCAAGTGCTTGTTTGATGGCTAAAATTTCTGCAGTAAAAACAGTGCATGAGGAATGAAGTTTAAAACTATGAATATCAGAATTAAAAACAAAGGCACAACCGACATGATGTGTTGTCTTCGATCCGTCCGTATAAATATCTTTATACTTAGAGAAACTGTGACGATGAGAGTAAAAAAGTTGTTTAAATATGGATGAATCGGTGTCGGTTTTGTTAAAATTACGAAAGGGATTAATATATGATATAGATTTTTTCTTCCAAGGAGGAAAGTCAAATAAGGGACGTTCACACACATTTAAATCATCCAGAGTGGTGTTTTCGATCAAAGAACGCATACGTAACGCAAAGCACGGGATGCAGGATGGCCGAATTTTGTAGAGGGTGTCGTACCGTCTGTCGAGTAAGATGTCACGTAATGGATGCGCATGATGAGTCAGCACCCGAAAAAAGTAGTTCAATGAAAGTTGGTGACGAGTGTGAGATAAAGATGGTTCGTGACAATCTACATAGAGACTTTGAACGGGTGAAGTACGAAAGGCACCAGAACATAGACGAAGTGCACTGTGGTGCACCGTGTCAAGTTTGCGTAGGACGGATTGGCGAGCAGAGTCATAAGATGCACAGGCGTAGTCAAGCTTTGATCGGATTACCGACCTGTATATGCGGAGCATAGATGTCCGATCAGCTCCCCAAGATGTATTTGCTAAAATTTTAAGCATATTAAGTGATTTCTCGCATTTTTTACGCAGCTGTACAACATGTGGAAGAAAGGTTAGTTTCCTGTCAAATATGACACCTAAAAAACGTACAGAATCAATAACATTTATCTTCTGGTCTTCAATGAAAATTTCGGGATCCGGATGGATCCCACGTTTACGACAAAAGTGCACACAAGAGGTTTTGTCTGGTGAGAATTTAAAACCGTTTTCATCACTCCAAGTCAAGATTCGTCGAATTGCAGTTTGAAGTTGGCGTTCAATGAATCGCATGTCTTTTCCCTGGCAGCAAATCTGTAAGTCGTCCACATAAAGACTTCCCCGCACGGAAGGTGGAAGCTGTTTTAAAATATTGTTAATTTTTATTGAGAAGAGAGTGACGCTGAGGACACTCCCTTGGGGAACCCCTTCTTCTTGGGTAAAAAGGTTGGACAAGACATTGCCAATACGAACTTGAAAATGTCGGGTAGCTAAAAAATTTTTAATAAAAATAGGGAGATTTCCGCGAAACTCCAAGTCAAAAAGATCTCTGAGAATTCCATAACGCCAAGTACGGTCGTATGCTTTTTCAATGTCAAAAAAAACTGATATAAAATGGTTTTTTAGGAGAAATGATCTCCTAATGTCAGATTCGAGAGAAATTACATTGTCTATGGTGGATCTTCCCTTTCTAAACCCACTCTGAAATGGAACAATAAGGTTCTTCGTCTCTAATGTAAAAACTAGGCGATTGTTTATCATTTTTTCTAGCAGTTTGCAGACGCAGCTAGTTAAGGCAATGGGTCGATAATTGTTAGGATTTGTAGCATCTTTCCCGGGCTTCGGGAAAGGGATAACGATAGCTTTGTACCAGGCAGCAGGAAAAACATGCTCATTCCAAATCCTATTATACAAATAAAGCAGATTATTAAGGGAACGACGAGGAAGGTGTTTTAGCATATTGTAAGTAATGTCATCTGGTCCTGGAGAAGTATTTCGAGTATTATGAAGGCTGCTAATAAGTTCTGTTTCAGTAAAGGGGCTATTGTAGGAAAATGTGGAGACTGAATTGAAGTTCAGAGAACGGCTTTCAGATTTTTGTTTGATCTTCAAGAAAGAGTCACGATAAGAAGCAGCAGAAGAGGAAGAAGAGAAGGAGGTGCCTATTGCATTTGCTATTTCTGGTAAGTCTGAGATTATTTGGCCATTGAGATTTAAGCAAGAAAGTGGTTGTTGCGTATATAAGCCCATTGCCTTTTTAACCTTTGACCACAATTGTTTAGACGGTGTGTTATACGATATATGGGAGACATACTTAATCCATGATTCCCTCTGGCTGCGTCGCCGTACTTTCCTAGCATTAGCTTTTGCATGTTTAAAAGATATAAGATTTTCTGTTGTTGGGTATCTGCGAAAGATGCCCCATGCCTTTTGCTGTTTTTTCTTAGAAATAAGACATTCCTCTGACCACCACGGTTTCCTGTTTTTCCGCTTTCTAGAAGAGGATTTAGGGATGGATGCGTCAGCTGCGTTAATTATAACAGAAGTAATATTTTGAATAGCACTATTAATGTCGCCCACCACCATTTGCTTGGTGATGATAGCAAGGGATGTAAAAGTTGGCCAGTCAGCTCTGTCATAAATGTAGCGGGGTAGAGAAGAAACGGCATTAGAATCAGCGGTCAGCAAGGAGAGAAAGACTGGAAAATGATCGCTATTGTGCAAGTCATTTGAAACCCAAAAATTATAAAAGGGCAGAATTGAAGGGGAACCTATGGCTAGATCTATTGCATGGAAGGTTTTGGTAGGTTGATGAAAATAAGTATTCTCACCATTGTTGAAGACACAGAGTGAGAAGTCAGATACGAATATTTCTATTTCTTGTCCTCTATTGTTAGTGTTCGGGCTACCCCAAAGTGGGCTATGGGCGTTAAAATCTCCAACTATTATAAAAGGGGCCGGAAGTTGTGTTAAAAGATTAGCCAAAGAGTTTCTGTTAATAGGTTCGTTTGGTGGTAGATAGACGGTGCAAATGGTAGTGAGTTGACGGATGTGGACACGCGCTGCAACAGCCTGTAAATTTGTTTTAAGTGGAATGACAGTGGATGGGTAGTCATGAGATATTAGAAGTGCTACTCCTCCTGATACTCTTCCACCAATATCGCGTTCTTTTCTAACGGTGCTGTACCTTCGAATTTTTATATTGTCGGTGTTTTTTAAATATGTTTCTTGTAGTGCGAAAATGGCTGGGTTATGGTCAGAAATCAAGGTTTTAATATTGTCTTGTTTGTTGCGGAAGCCGTGGCAGTTCCACGAAATAATAGATGTCATAATGAAAGTTTTATTTAAATTTCCCAAGGAAAGGGAAAAGAAACGGACTATCAGCTAGCGGAATTGGATGCAACTGCATCCGAATCCGACGAGCTGTCCGTTAACATATCTTCCTCTGGGGAGACATAAACCTTAAGGGATTCATCTGTATCTAGTTCATGAGGCTCAGGTGTGATTGGTCTATTTTTAAGAAAGTCTTTGCGAGTCAATTTTACGGGGATGGGTTCAGATTGTTTTTTTGGACGTTTTGATTGCGGTAAATTTTGTGAATTTGATATTTCGTCGTTTCCGGATTTGGAAGAGTTTACTGGATTGGCGGTTTGTGTGCCTGTTTTATTTTTATTGTTCTTTTTCAGAAATTTAGGTTTTGGTTTCTCATTCCTTCCATTCTGGGAATCGGAAGGTATTACAGCTGGTGTACTATTGTTATTACTTTTCTGTGGGCTACAATAAAGGAGATTCGAATCAGTTTGCGTAGAGGCTGTACACATGATTTTTTTCGAGGCGGCAGCAGAAGCGTATGAAACACCAACCCTGGGAGTTCTAGCATCCACCTGTCTTCGCGCTTCCATATACGATATATTTTTGTGGGCCCTTATGGTCTGAATTTCCTTTTCAGTAATCCACTTCGGACATGTACGTGAATAAGAGGTGTGATTACCTTGGCAGTTGACACATTTTGGTGTTCCGTTGCAAGTCTCGGAGGGATGGCCAGGCTGGGCACAACGGGCACAGACTATGGAACCACGACACGATGCCTTCGAGTGTCCAAAGCGTTGGCACTGAAAGCAACGGAGGGGGTTCTGGACGTATGGCCTGATGGGACATCGAAGATACCCAGCCATTATGAAAGATGGCAGTCTTGGTGTCTCGAACGTCAAGATGAGATGCTTCGTAGGAAGTGCTATCCCATCCCGACGAATAGTAATTCGACGCACAGCTTACACATGTTGTTCCTTTAAATGCTCTAAGATCTCCTGTTCGGTGACATGTAGAAGATCGACCTCTGATATTACTCCTCTAGAGGAATTTAAATAAGCATGTGGAGTTACGGATACGGCTATGTTCCCAAATGTTTTTATTTTCAACAACTGCACAGCCTGTGTTTCAGTTGACGCCTCAACCAATAAATCGCCAGAACGGAGTTTCCTAACAGATCTTAAGGTACCCACAGATGAAAGTAAACATTTCTGTATTAAGAAAGGTGACATTGTACAGAAATTGCCCTCTATACATTTTATAATAAAAAAGCGAGACATTATTTGTTCCCTCGAGGAGTGAGATGAAGTAGTATTATTTTCTACTTCTACATTAACGGGACGAGTACTCGGTCCCCGACTAACAGTTAGTAATGAGCTCTCAGAGCGATCCGCCCAGGAAGCTGTAACTAAATCACTTTTAGTTGCAGCCATAATAACCTTTTTTATAAACACGGATTACTTCCAGTTCGATTCGGGGCCCCCGCCAGACCCCGTCGTTCCACACTTTTCTAACGTGACCAGTGTAACCGCCGGATTCTTCGTAACTAAATGACAGACGCCGGGAGGTAACGTGCACCTGGTGCACGGTCCCCGACAGAATCGAGAAGGATTTCTCGCTACCTCGCGACGTCTGCCATGAAGATAAACGCAACCAAGGGCCTCTACCTCTAGGATCGTTTAAGGAGAACGTACCTCAACCATTACCAACATGGAAACGCCACTCCTCTCCACCAACACAACCCCAACAGGGTCCGTTCCCGAGCCCAAGCGGTGTCCCTCGCGGGAGAGGCCGAAGAGTGGTACAAGGACCCAGTAGCGTCAAGGCTGGGTGGGTCGAGATCGGTTTTGTAACCATGAAGGCTCCGAAGGGGACAGATAGCACAAAACCTTTTTTTTGTCCATTTTATTATTTTTTACATTTTTTTTATTTTTATTTTTTTTCTAACTAAGAAGAGACAAACAAAAAACACACATAGGGTTTAAAAAAGAAAACAGCAACTAAAGATATTAGTTTAAGCTCCAGATGGAGAGGAAAAAAAGCCCAGAAAGAATTCAACAAAAAAGAGAGGATAGGAGAAGAGAAAAAGAGACGGATCGCTATGGGACACTGGGTACGCGACACCCACATTTACCAAAGAAAGTAAACCCCACGGAGAGAGAAAAAGACACTAGGGTACCTCGGGGTTGTGAAGCCCGTGTTTACCAAAGAAGGTAAACCCCCTGAGGGGGAATATGGATAGGAGTTAAATATTAAAAATTTGCGATTCCTAAAAAATGATATTGAATTCCTTGGACATAGAGTAAAATCCGGAAGAATCTACCCATCAATTTTTAAAACTAAAGCTGTCCAAAATTTCCCTGAACCAAAATGCACTAAAGACGTCCAATCTTATTTAGGACTCACTGGATATTTTAAAAAATTTATATTAAGGGGACACAGTACCCTAAAAATGGTCAAAATATCAATTTTTTTTTATTGACTCAAATTATTGTCCCCAACTTACTCTATATGATCACAAAATTTCAAAGCTGTATCTTCAATACTTTAAAAGTTATTTAGATTTTTCTAATGATGTCAGAAAATTAAAGGGACAAGTGACCGTTTAAAGTGGGCGTGGCATTTTTTCCCAATAGCCTGAAAACTCAAATTAATATTGAATTAATTATTTTTTTTTGCTCACCAGAGCGAAAGGAGTAACCGTTAACCGTAACTGATTGGCTTGTTTACACATGGTAGCGGTAGTTCTGCACGTTGCTACTTATATTCGTTTGAAAAAAAGTGTAATCAGCGTTTCTTTCGTTCCTGAAGTGTGTATTTTTATGCTTTGACTTGAACTTTACGCTATATATCTATTATTTACAGTTGTTATTTATTCTACATTGCCTCTATAAGCATTAGTAACATGGCGAGACCGAAAAGGAAGAACATTACTGCGAAACTAAACGCCATGAAGCGATGGCGATCAGATGCTAAAAGTGATGGTGTTTCAAAAAAAGTACCCGATGTTGAAAACACCGTGAAAGAGCAGAATCTCAGAAATTTCAAGCAAGAATCTGAATTTTGCAATTTACCTCAGAAAATAGATGTTTTTGAAAGCCCAAATTATATCATTATAGATGTGAATATGTTATCTTCCTTATTTACAAATCTGATGTGCAGCAAGTGCAAAACTAATTCATTAGCTGTTATTTTAGGGGAGAACTGTGGATTTTCACACAAACTTAAAGTTGTTTGCAATGGCTGTACAGAAGTAGAAAGTGATACATATACTTCAAAAAGACTGATTCACAGTCATGGTACCTTACTGCAAACATTTGACATCAATATGAGAATTGTTCAGGCTTTTTTGAGTTTTGGGCGAGGCTATTCAGCTCTAGAGGTTTTCTGTATGTACACAAACATGCATTTGATGTCCAGCAGAACTTTCAACCGTTATAAGAAAATGTTGCACGAATCAATAACAGTTTCATCAGCAAAAAATCTGTGTAAAGTCAGACATGAGGTTCGAAAGGAGTATGGTGTTTCTGATGATAATACTATTGCAAACATTGGTGTTTCGTATGATGGTACCTGGCTTACCCGAGGACATACTTCACAAATCGGTGTTGGTTGTGTGATAGATATATTGACAGGTTATGTGTTAGATTATGAGGTGATGTCGAAGCACTGCACTGAGTGCGAATATGCTAAATCAGATCTCGGAGAGAAATCTGCAGAATATACTATATGGTATGAAAGTCACAAAACTTCATGCAGCATCAACCACACTGGTTCATCGGGAGCGATGGAAGTGGAAGCAGCACACAAGATGTGGTGTAGATCCGAAAAAATAGGTTTACGCTACACTACAATGCTCTCAGACGGTGATTCAAAATCGTTCAAGTACCTAAATGATAAAAAGGTTTATGGTACTGATTTTATTATTAAAAAGGAGGAGTGTGTTAATCACGTTAGCAAAAGACTTGGAACAGCTTTACGAAAGGCTGTCCAAGAATGGCGTGCTAAAGGTGTCACACTTGGTGGTAAATGCTATGGCAGTCTAAAGGAAGACACAATTAAAAAACTCACACGGTATTATCAAAATGCTATTTTGAAAAATAAGGGTGATGTAAATGCCATGAAAACTGCCATTTATGCAACGTTGCTGCATAATTCTTCCACTGATGCCAAACCACAACATTCTAAATGTCCTCCTGGACTAAATTCGTGGTGTTTTTACCAAGCATCAATAGCAAATGGTAAAACACCTGGTCCACACAGAATGAATATAAAAACTCCCATCAATAGTGAGCATTTACCAAAAATTATGCCAATTTATCAACGACTGGCTTCAAATGACCTTCTTGAACGCTGTGTGAGATGTCTTACCCAAAATTCAAATAAGAGTCTCCATAGTTTGATATGGAGCAAATGCTCAAAAGATTCTTCTGCTTCATTGTGCCGTGTGACTATTGCAGTGGCGGATGCAGTATCAGAATTTAATATAGGCACTTTCAGATCATTACAAAGTGTTTATTCTGAAAACAACATTTTGCTAAATAAACAATCAAAATACATTGCTTTGTGGAGGGACTACAGGCGGATATATCAAAGAAAGAGAAAGCAAAGTGCAGCGTATCAGGTGGCACAAAAGAAAATCAAACTTGCCCGCCGACGTAGAGAATATTCATATAACATGAAAGAAGGCCTTGCCTATAAACCTGGGGGGTTTTAATTTAGTAAAATAAGTATGTTTTTAAAATTTTCTCAGAAAATATGCCTAGTAAATAGTATGTTTCATGAATGAAAATTACAGCTTGATTTTTCTTATTTTTTTAAAATTTATTTTCATGCTTTTACAACCCTACAGGAATTTTTTTATGTTAAAACATGGTTAAAATGTATTACATGTGCATTATTTTGTATATCAAATCTCGTTCCACATTAATTTTATACAAATTTCAGGTATGACTTTGTCAAGTAGCATGATTTATGAATTCTTGATCGTATCTTTTTCTTAACTGTTATATTTTGAGAACGTTATAACTTTTTTAATATTTGAAATAGAGATTTCAAAAAATTTGCACATATTCTTTATTATATGCTTTATAAAAGTTATCATGGAATTAACATTAAGATTTATTTGCTGAATTTTAAAAAAATCTTAATCCAAGAGCAGCTGTTGTCGATTGTATTTTCTACAGTTCACTGACTTGTTTTTAAAATTGCATAAAATATTTTATATTGAAGTTAGATGGATAAAATATTTTATATATGCTTTATTTTATATGATTATTATAAATTCACATAAAATTTGTATGTCATTTCATTTAAAGGGACTTTTTTCAACAAATGAAAACTTTAAATGGCTTTTTCTCCATGTTTGTTTTTTCTTGACATTCATGCAGTAAAAGTGCTAAAACTTTTTTTGTATTTAAGACACAAGTATTAAACTTTTTATACAGGTTTCCTATTATGTATGGGGGAAGATACCCCAATTTGCTTTCATTGCAACTGTGACCTTACGATTTTGCATATTTTAACTGATTGTACAGGACTAACTAATTTTTACTCTAAATATTTTGGTTCTGCTTCACTCACCTTAAAAGATCTTTTAGATGAAACACCTCACCCTGCTATTTTCAGTTTTTTGAAAAGTACCGGTTTTTACCCGTTGATTTAATAGCTTTATCCTTGTTTTCTTTCTTTTTGTATTATTTGACTGCAATCTAGATGGGGACCCCCATCTAGATGTTTTGTCATTACCAGTACTGCTTTTTGTCTTCCTCGTTCATGATCTTTTTTATCTATTCTTTACTTATACCTAGCTGTATACTGGATGGGGTTTCCCCCATCCAGTTTGTTTCCTTTTTTTAACTATCGTTTTTCAGATTTTACCATATGTTTGGCGCAGCATGTCCTCTCTGGACCTTGCGCCATTAAACCCCATCCAACCAACCAACCAACCTATTATGTATGGAGTACAAATTCGCATGGAATTATGCAGTATAATGTTTATTTCTTTTTATATATTCAAACGTACAGAACAAACTGTCAGATTTCATCGTTTTTCAGTGCTAATGATAGAAAATAATTGATATAAAATGTAATTTTAAAGTTATCTAAAAAACCCATGCCAAGTTTTATGTAGTAGACTTAGATACATTTACTATAAAAAATTGGAGCAAAAATATTGATATTTGAAAAAGTTATAAGGATTTTTAAAAATTGAAAAAAAAATTGAAAAATTTAAATTTTAATTAAATTTACTGTTAAAATAAATTTCTCTTTTCAGAATATGTTTTAAATTGACTGCTAAAATGCAATACAATTACAATGTTTATTGAAATACTTAAAATAAAAATTTTTTTTGAAAGGGTACCGTGTCCCCTTAAATTATTCACTAATAGCAAAGCTCTTAACCGATCTCCTAAAAAAATAGGAAATTTCACTTTGGAACGGAAGAGACGAATTCATTTAATAAACTTAAACAAAGTCTTAGTGAAGAAACGGTTAGTTCTGTTTATGATCCCAAAAGAGAAACCGAGATTCTTACAGACGCGAGTATCGATGGTTACGGGGCAATACTTTTACAAAGATCTGTAGATGGCGAATTAATCCCAGTGTATTACCACAGTCGAAAGACCTCGGAAATAGAGCATAAATTGTCGAGTTATGAGCAGTGATTGAATCCCTTGAGTTATGAGCAGTGATTGAATCCCTTAAGAAATTTAGAATATATGTTTTACGTATACCCTTCAAAATTGTGACAGACTGTAGCTCTTTCAAACTGACGATGAGCAAAAAAGACATCTGCACGATAATTGCTCGTTAGGCCTTAAAGCTTGAAGATTACGACTACTCCTTAGAACATCGATCTGGAACGAAAATGCGGCATGTTGACGCACTAAATAGAAACACTGTCTTAATTGTTACTCACTCAGAAGATGGACTGACTAGTAAAATTGCTGCTGCTTAGGAAGAAGACGAAGAGATCAAAACAATCAAGACTTTGATAGAAGGGAGAGAGTAAATATCTATTCGATTAAGAACGGTGTTTTGTACAAATATAAAGAAGAAAGAGAATTATTAGTAATTCCAGAATCTCTTCAAATCGACGTTATCAAAGAGATTCATAAGAAGGGACATTTTTCTGCTGCTAAAACTGAGGAAGTTTCAAGTCAAAGATTTTATATTCCTAAGGCCAGAAAAAAAAATTGAAAGCGTAATTATTAATTGCGTTGATTGTATTTTATGTAACAGGAAGAGAGGGAAAGGAGAGGGTTTCTTCAACACAATACCAAAAGAAGCTATACCTTTTAGTACCTACCACATTGATTTTTTAGGACCTTTGCCTACCACCAATAAAAAATATCAACATTTATTTACTGTTATTGACGCATTCACAAAATTTATTTGGATTTACCCTGTAAAAACCACATCTGCTAAAGAAGCCATTGAGAAACTTAAATTATTACAAAATACTTTCGGCAATCCATCTCGAATAATTTCAGACCGTGGCTCAGCATTCACTGGCAAAGAATTTCAAGAGCATTGTGGCGAACGAAATACTGAGCACATTAAGATCACCACTGGAATACCTAGAAGTAATGGACAAATAGAACGTCTACACAATACTTTAATACCTGTTTTGTCAAAGTTATCACTGGAAGACCCCATGAAGTGGTACAAGCATGTAGCCGACGATGATTTGCCAGATAATAAAAGACAACTTCCATACAGATTTTACTTTGATAATTTATTCAATTGCATGGATCTCCTGATACATCTCGTTAATTACCTTTATCTTTTATCGATGGTTTTTGGTTTTAAAAATTTTATACTTTACACCTTTTATTGAACTGTACAAAATACAGCGCAACACTGTTTTATATTTCTGCTTCGAGTATGGTTTTTACTTGTACACCATATGTTTGGCGCAGCTTGTCCCTCGATGGACCTTGCACCAATAAAATAAAAATCAACCAACCAACCTGATACATCTCGAGGAACATGGTATAAAGGGCTTGGAACCATACGTAAGAATCGAGTTCCAAAGGACTGTCTGCTAAGGAAGCCAGATACCATGAAAACGAAAGAAAGAGGATTATACGACTATGCATACAGCCGGGATGGAAACATCATCATTACAAGATGTATGGACTACTCAATCGTAACAGTTGCTTCGAATGTTCATGGTATATATGTGAGACAAATCAAATGGATGCCAATATTGGCGCATACAGAATAGGTATCGGAGGTAAAAATTGGTGGTGGTGTATATTTACCTGGTTGCTTGATGTGTGTATCAACAATTCATGGATAATAAAGAAAGAAACAGGACCAGACATATCCCGGCTTCATTTTCGCAGGGAGATTGTACAGATGGACCTTACTCGCTATCAGAAAATTCCAAAGGCAGAAGGGCGCTCATCAAGTAAAACTAGTGGTCGTGTGATGTCTGATATTAGATATGATCGAATGGATCATTTCGTTGAAAATGTATCAGGTAACAAGAGAAGATGTGCCGGATACTTAGTAAATCTGTGGGACGTATGCAATGTAAAAAATGTGGTGTAGGACTTTGTGTGGGATGTTTTGTCGAATATCATACTGAATAGTTTTTTATATGTTTTTGGAGGTAGAAATTTGTAAATTTGTATTTCTTAATGTTATGTTGGCATGTAAATAACCAGTTTGTAAGCTGTGTGTAAAAAAAAAAAAAAAACTGGGTAAGTAAAATAATATCTTTTTTTCTTATTTTGCTCATAGAAAGGACTAGCTTAACTATAAGGTCACATGCCATATTTCCTAAATATGACAGCTGCGATATAAAAAAAACTGTATATTTCCACACTAGTAACATCAATGAACATAATTCAATTCGGGGTAAAAATTTCAAAGAGAAAAAAAAACTCCGTCCTTAATGGGTTAAGTTAAAGGCTACGATATGTTACGTTTAGAAGAAATTTATATGCTTTTCATCTTTATGATGTACGAATATATATCCAGCAAACTTGTATATAAATTCATCATGTAAATAGCCTTTTTTAATCTATCTGTATCTTGTATTATAAAATAAATAAGTTAAAAAAATTAAATTTTCGTCGTTGCCAGATTCGTAAACTGAAAATATAAACGCAATACAGATATTAACTAGAAGCAAACAGGAGGGAAGTGTTAAACTGAAGTTGAGTGGCAACAGAAATAATATAGCAGTAGTGGCAGATATAGAAAAGGCATTTCTACAAATAAGCCTGGCAGAAACTGATAGAGATTTGACCCGATTTTTGTGGATTGATCAACTTCCACAAAATGCGGATTCACCGTTGGAATTTTTAATAATGAAAAGGACGCGTGTCTTATTTTTTGTGACTTCTAGTTCATTTCTGTTAGGAGCCGTAATTAAACACCATGTAAAGTCAATATCCCGAAACTTGCTCTGTAATCAATTAAATGTATGTAGATGATTTGTTGATAGGCGCATCTACAGTGGAAGAGGCATTAAAGCTATCAAAAGAGTTCTTAGACATTTTTTACAATGTTTTTATTAACTCGCTTTCTTGTTTATGTGTTTGTCTCGTACAAATCTTGCAATCGATTTTTAACTAACTTCCCGACTAACTAGACATTTTAAACTTTTAGAATAGCTCAGAACACGATGACAATGCATTATTTTAATACTTTTAGCCTTCTTTAAGCAGAATTAAACTCATTTTCAGTTATTTTCAGTTAATTTTGTTTTGTAGACTGGTGCAGCCATATATTGGATGGGACGGGAACGAAAAGTTAAACGCAAGTAAACTTCCAATTAACTTCATTTTCTTTCAAGTTGATGGGATAATTCATCAAACAAATTTTTTAAAAGTATTTATTAATACATACAATTGTCAAGTTTATATGATTCAACAGAAAATTTAAAAACATGGTGTATAAAAAGTTCTTTTTATCTTGTAATTATACTAAATGCTAGCATGTTCTTACGTAAATGGCATAGTAATTCTCCTCTTTTAAAGGAATATTTTAAAAAGAACGTCATATTTTGAGGTATGTCTCGACACATCACTTAGTGCAACCCCATTTAAAATTTTAGGATTGATATGGGTTATCGAGAAAGATAATTTCAGATTAGATAATCACAATCTTTCGGAATTTGTTAACTGTCAGGAAAAAACTAAAAGAAACGTAATTCGTGCGGCTGGGAGAATTTTTGATCCCGTTGATTTCTATCTTCGGGCATTACAGTCATTATAAAAATTATCTTCTAGTCATTGTGGGAATAAGGCATCGATCGAAGGCCTTGATTTCATTACGTCAAAGAAATGATATCTGGATCCTGTCGGATAGCAGAAGTTCTCTACAACACTTTCATGTCAGTTGGCATAGAGCAGGGATTCCCAAACTTATTTCGTCTACCGCCCCCTTTTCAGAGAAAAAATCGCAGCCCTCCGTGGAATTCGCCGCCCCCCTGGAAATTTACCTTCCTATGCGAATAAACAGACATACAATGACAAATTTTTGGCCTTTTATGTATATATCTTTCTACCGATATAGAACATAGTAAAGAAATATGTTGTTGTAAATAAGACACCTTGAAGCTTAAAATTATAAAATTATTAAAATCAACCATAGTTACATTCACATTACACACGGAAAATTAAGATAAAGAAGGATAATAATCGTTTATTAAATATTACAAATAACAGTAAAACTAATGAGAAGGATGAACATGGTGCACAGCAACCAATTTATTTATATTCGGTTCTGTTTTAGTCAGCAACCTGCTTAAATCACAGTAATTAACAATTTGCAAACGTTTTGTGACCGAACTGAACCCACCACTAAATATGAAGGAACCGTTATTAAAAATTTTTGCACCACAGCCCATAATCCATGGAAAAGTGTCGGTATCTCTTTTTACAGCCAGAACTGTAGAGAAATAATATGTCAAGAGATGGCGCTGTAAGCCCATCGGTTTGATTTTATTCTCAAATGTTTAGAATTCGTTGTTCTTGTCTTTTGAGAGAGTGTTGAATCGGTTGTTAGAATGTAGATTTCTTTGAAAGGGATTAAGATCCCATAATATGTCTATTCTTTCGAATTTAGTCAATGTAGAGGCTTTCCAGCCTATTATTATCTTCTTGTAAATATGTAAATATATTAAATTCATTAAAAAATATGTAAAGATGATTTAAACTTTGCACCACTTTCGTTTAGAAGATTTCTCACTCCTTTGTTTAGTTTCTAGTAGAATATAGTAGTTAAATTTCTTCATGGTGCATCGGTCTCGCGAACCTAATAGTTTAGTATAGAGTAAAAATATTTAGTAATCGTTGTGTGTTCGTGATTATTTCAAGCAATTGGATAGCATTTTATGCGAAAACTGCCAAAGGTAAAGTTTTTGATACTTTATTTATTATGGATGTCAAGGCGTTAAACAAAAGAAGAGCTACTTTACGTTCTTCCATCACGAATATCGTTAAAAATGTTGATAAATTGATTGAAGACCAGGATAAATCAGGATTGGATGATTGTTTTGAACTTTTAAGTTCGAAAGAGATAGAAATTCGGGATTTAGATGAAAAAATCCAAAGTTTGATTAAAAATGAGGATGGTAAATTAGAATTAGATATTGTAACTTCCATGGAATATAGTGATACAATAATAATAACGAAATCAAAAATCAAACGTTATTTCAAGAACGTCGAATCTCAAAAATTGAACTTAAATATTTCTAAAAATATTTCTAGCGACTCGCATTCAGAAATCGGAAGTAAAAAAGAAAAAGAATCTGAAAGTAATGTTAAATTACCCAAAATGTCGATACAAAAGTTTTATGGCGATTGTAATGAATGGAGCAACTTTTGGAATTCATTTAAAATTACAATTCATGAAAATACAACGCTTTCAAAAGTAGAGAAGTTCAACTATTTAAAATCGTATTTAGGTGGAAATGCAGCAAGTTCTATTGATGGATTTTCGATTTCAGAATCCAATTATGATTCGGCTGTAGAGATTCTTACCAATAGATTTGGTCAAAGCCAGTTGATAATCAATATGCATATGTCAAATCTCTTGAATTTAAACCCTGTACAAAACTCGAATGATGTAACAAAATTAAGAAAATTGTATGACACAATAAATGTTCAAATTAGAAGTCTTTCCTCTCTCGATGTAAAACAAGAATCCTATTCTAACATGTTAATTCCGGTTTTGTTGAAAACCATTCCCAACGATATTGCTTTGGAGTTCCATCGTACTAATATAGATAGTCGAACTTTTAATTTAGACAATTTTCTCAAATTTTTACGGACTGAGATAGAATCCCGGGAAAAAATCTCCTGTTTGTCGCTTTCTCACAAATCAAAACAACTTCTGGAATCCAAGAACACATATAACAAATTTGACTCAAAGTATACGTGGAATTCTAATGTTAAAAGAGAAGACTTTAACAAATATTCAAAACAAAAACCGTCGGTTACCACACATGAATTTATTGCGACAACATTACCAAACCGGAAGTGTATTTTTGTTCTCAGGAACACTTATCGGAAAACTGCGGAGTGTTTACAGTAAATGAAAAAAGAGACATTTTAAAGCAGAGCAATAGATGTTTTTTGTGCACGTCTTTGAAACATAAAATTGCATTTTGCCCTTATCGACAAACAAAGGCTTGTAGGATCTGTGGGGGCAAACACTATGAAGGTATATGTTTTAAATCAAACACGGCAGTCAAAAATTCGGAAGCTGATAAATGTGAGGTTTCTTCAATTTCAAAAATTGAAACACAAGTTGAACCACGAAGTGAAAAAATTGTTTCCGCCGTTTCGCATGTTAACAATGTGATACTTCTGCAGACCTGCACGATAAAAATTAAAGCAGGAAAAGAAAAAATGTTTGCCAGGCTCCTTCTTGATACGGGTAGCATGAAAAGTTTCGTCACACGCGAATTAGCTAACAAATTAAATCTCGAAGTAACTAGGAAAGAAAAATTAACTGTTTACACCTTTGGGAACACCACACCTATTCAAAGAAATTATGACGTGGTTAAATTGAGTTTGGAACATAAAAGTTCTTCTGACTCTAGAATAGAAGTTGAATTATTAGTAACGGATCAAATTTCAGGCTCAAACGTTCCGACTCCTAGATTAGAAGAAATTAGACAAATTCGACAACTAAAGAATTTGATACTCGCAGATTCCCTCGATAGTGAAGAATCAATTGGCATTTTAATCGGAGCAGACTATTATTATGATATTGTCATGGGACACATTAAGCGTTTGAATAAAAATCTTGTCGCAGTAGAGACTATTTTCGGTTGGTGTTTACAAGGAAGGGAGAGTCAGAATGAAGTCTCTCTATCATTCAATGTTATTGTAGGGGAAGATCTAATTTCTAAACAAATAACAAAATTTTGGAGTCTAGAAAATTCAGGACTTATTAGTGAAAAAGAAAATTTAGATTCAACCGAAAATGAAGCACTTAAACATTTCGAATCCAATATAACATACGAAAATTCTCGCTACAAAGTTAGATTACCTTGGAAACATGACACTTCAGATTTGAATGATAACTGGGAAATCGCAGAACAAAGGTTCGATCGACTTAGAAAACGGTTTAAAAGAAATCCAGATCTATTTTTTGAATATCAAAATGTAATACAAGATTACTTAAATCAAAATATCATAGAACGAGTAACAGATGTTCAAGGTGAAGAAAACGTTACATTTTACTTGCCACATAGGGAAGTTATACGCGAGAATCGAACCACGAGCAAATTACGTATTGTTTTTGATGCGTCATCGCATCCCCCAGGCTCGAATTCTTTAAATGACTGTCTTCATGTAGGACCCAATTTGTACCCTGAGATATTCGACATCCTATTAAGGTTTAGATATAATCCTATTGCATTCACTGCAGACATCAGACAGGCCTTTCTACAAATTCTCATAGATGAAAGAGACCGAGATGTAACTAGATTTCTATTCTCCGAAATTCCCTCTGATGAAACCATCCCCCCTAATATATATAGATTTACTCGAGTGTTATTTGGGATGAACTGTTCTCCGTTTCTGTTGGCAGCGACTATTAGATACCACCTGAAAAAATATAGAGAAGTCTATCCTACAACTGTGGACCTTTTAGATGACAATATTTACGTAGATGACGCAATCGGAAGTCAGCTGACAGTCAGAGAAACTTTGACTACGACTCTAGAATCGATCAAAATTTTCAAAGAAGCTAGTATGCATTTGCATAAGTTTCGTACTAACTCGAAAGAATTACATGAACTGTGGATAAAGGAAGGTATCGTTTCAGATGAAGATCCCGAAACTTTTGATAAAGAAAATCTCCCATTTAAAGTCCTAGGTATGGCGTGGGATAATTCTAACGATGTGTTGTATTTTGATGTTCGAAGTCTATTGTCATTTTTGTCTAAACCTATAGAAACAAAAAGATTTATCCTACAGGTGTTGGGTCGGATTTTCGACCCTCTAGGAATTTTAGGACCCTTCACTGTTAGAATAAAGTGTTTGATACAAAGGATCTGGTCATCGCGTATAGATTGGGATGAACCACTGCCAGAAGATTTAACCTCCCAATGGAGAAGCTGGTGTGAGGAGATTCCTCAAATGGCCGAATTTTCTATCCCTCGTCATTACTTTTTCAAATTCTCGAACTTTGATGTCCAAAATATCGAATTACATTGTTTCTCAGACGCAAGCACGAAAGCCTATGGTACAGTTGCCTACTTACGTTTCACAACAAACAATAATGAAATTAAAACTGCCTTCGTTGCTTCTAAAAATAGGGTAGCTCCACTAAAAGCTCTCACTTTGCCTAGATTGGAGTTGATGGGAGCACTATTGTCAGCAAAGTTAAGTAACAATATTTTGAAATCGATAAAGTTAAATATACCTTGCTTTTTTTGGACAGACTCGACAATTGTTTATTTTTGGATCAGAAAACAACCGGCAACTTTCAAACCGTTCGTAAAGAATCGTGTCGAGGAAATTCAAAAATTGACCCCGCCTCAAAATTGGCATTACTGTCCAGGGGTGGACAATCCTGCAGATCTCGTATCTCGGGGAACGAAAATATCTAAATTAACGAATGAACCCATTTGGACCCAAGGTCCACGGTGGCTTCAGCTCTCTCCTGATCTTTGGCCAAAATTAGACCTTACAGACACAATTGACGAAACCAAACTTGAATATCGGAAAAAATCTACTCATGTACATCAGCTTGAATGTACTACCGTAAATATTGATGACCTCTTTGACTTATCAAAATATAGTAATTTAGAGAAACTGTTGAGGGTCACCGCTTGGATAAAACGCTTCGTTTCAAAATTGAGAAAATGTAGTAGTGTTGAGGGAACTCTAAAAACAGAAGAACTATTAGAAGCCGAAAATTTCTGGATTCGGTCTGAACAAAAAACGTTTTTTGCCGAAGAATATAAATCCTTAATAGAAGGTAAACCGATTGACAAGAACTCCCCTCTGTACAACTTTGTCCCATATATTGATGAAAAGGGAATCATGAGATTAGGAGGAAGATTAGAATTTTCTGACTTTACACTAGGTAATAAGCATCCAATAATTCTGCCTAAAAATTCTAGATTGACCTATTTAATTGTACGTAAACAACACGAGAAGACAATGCATGGAGGGACTGCTGCAACTTTGGCTAAAGTTAGATCTCGCTTCTGGGTCCCGAAAGGACGTCAGTTAGTCAAAAAGACTATAAAAAGTTGTTTAATTTGCCAAAAATATTCAGCCAAACCTGCAGACCAGATGACAGCGCCCTTACCTAAAGACAGAATCCTTGAATCACCCCCATTTGCTGTTTGTGGAGTTGATTTTGCTGGGCCGGTTTACGTAAAGAATTCAAAGGATACTCAAAAATCATACATCACATTATTCACATGTGCTGTAACCCGAGCTATACACCTGGAACTAGTTTCAAACATGTCGACAGAATCATTTTTACTTGCATTTCGCAGATTTTTGAGTAGAAGGGGAAACTGTAAAATCATTTATTCTGATAACGCAAAAACCTTCAAGAAGGCTAAAAAAGAAGTTGAGAACTTTTCTAGAATTTTAGAAGATGATGTGTTTAAAAATTTCATTGCCAAAGAGAGAACTCAGTGGAAGTTTATCATCGAGCGAGCCGCATGGTGGGGAGGGTTTTATGAAAGACTCGTAAGATCCGTCAAAAACTGTTTGAGAAAAGTTATAGGAAAAGCGTTGTTGACCTTCGAAGAAATGTCTACTCTACTCGTCGAGGTAGAAACTGTTCTTAATTCACGACCTTTGAGCTACGTTTATAATGAAAATGATGAGCCACAACCCTTGACTCCAATGTGTTTCCTGAACTTTGGACGAACTGATCCTACGTACCCTTTGACTTTCGCTGAAATCATCGGTATCGAAACAACAAGAAAGACTCTCTTAAAAAGAAAACGCTATCAAGAATTGCTGTTAAAACAGTTGTGGAGTAAATGGAAACAGCAATATTTGTTAGACCTTAGAACCGCCCATTCTTTAAAAAATCCTGACTTTCAACCCGAACTAAAATTAGGAGATGTTGTGCTGATTCAAGGAGATAGCAAAAACAAACTGTTATGGAAACTAGGTAAAATCATTAAAGCCGTTCCTGGACGTGACGGTAAAGTTCGATCTTATGAATTAAAAACTGGAAATGGGACTTTGAAACGAACTGCACAACACTTATATCCTCTTGAACTATATTGAACTCTAACGTTTATATATCCTTTTTTATTTTACTTAAATATTGAATTGAATAATTTGAAATGTTCTTTAGTTTATTATTCTTTTAAGTTTGAAGTTTCAAACTTCACTATTTGAATTGTTTAATAATAATTTTCTTTATATTTGCATTTATTTTAATAATAATTCCTATTACTTTTTAATTTGTTAAACGCTTTCCTATTTTATTTTAGATAGAACTTTATGCCTATTATATACTCTAGATATTGAAAAGTATTGTTGATATTGATGTGATTTAATTCAAGTATTAACCTATTGTTTATTCTCTCTTTTTTGCACTGTATTTTTGAAAAATCTGATTGATTAGAAATTTTGCTTTTTAGAAATGGGAATTTTTTGTTTATGATTGTATTGGAGTAGATGAACTCCTATCAGAGTTCAGGTGGGGAGTGTGTAGAGAAATAATATGTCAAGAGATGGCGCTGTAAGCCCATCGGTTTGATTTTATTCTCAAATGTTTAGAATTCGTTGTTCTTGTCTTTTGAGAGAGTGTTGAATCGGTTGTTAGAATGTAGATTTCTTTGAAAGGGATTAAGATCCCATAATATGTCTATTCTTTCGAATTTAGTCAATGTAGAGGCTTTCCAGCCTATTATTATCTTCTTGTAAATATGTAAATATATTAAATTCATTAAAAAATATGTAAAGATGATTTAAACTTTGCACCACTTTCGTTTAGAAGATTTCTCACTCCTTTGTTTAGTTTCTAGTAGAATATAGTAGTTAAATTTCTTCAGAACTGTTGATAGCTGTTTTCAAATTTAAATTTTAATTCTTCATTTGTTGTTACTTCTATTAATTCTTGTAATTTTACAGTTTGTTCTGAGTTTGATCCTGAAAGAGGATCCAAAAACCAATCGGGTATGTTCATTTTAAGAATGTCTTCAAACCGTTGGTTGAATTCAGAATGGAAAGCTTCCAAATGCTGACAATAGATAAGCATATCTTCATGTTTTTCTACTGTTAAAAAATGTGAAAATTGTATTAATTCCCCTCTTCCTAAATTTTAATTTAATTTATTTTTATTTATTTATTTATTTATTTTTTTTTTTTTTTGGGGGGGGGGTATAGAAGTTTAGCCACAAACGCGGAAATCACAGTTTTTGTTTTTATTAAATTCAGCTCAGCGCCATGGAGTTTTTGAATTTCGTTATTGAATCTATTAAACAAGTCTGCCAAATAGGCTTTCTCACTTTTGGAATCGATTAAGTTGAAATAGTTTCGTCAAGAAAGAAGCTCTAGTTGGGCTAACAATCAAATTCATTTGTGAAAATCTTCGGTCACATTCGCTTGAAGATACTGGAATAGTTGGCATTCTAACTTTTTAAATACTGTCAGAAAAGTAATAGATTTTCTGACAGTATTTTTTTCTCATAAATAGACTGCTGGCCATTAAAACTGCAGCACCATGAAGGAGGGATGATACAAACGTTAAATTCGCATGAAAGAGAGAAGATGCTGGGATATGTAAATGATTAGCATTTAAATGTAACGACGCGAAAGGGAGAAGCGGCATCTCAAACTTTGTATAAAAGAATAGTTACGCAGTGGGTTTCTCTTTCCGAAATCGCATTTGAATGTTGGTTGTTTGTGAGAAGATCGTGTTATGTCTCCAAGGAGAAACGGCTACCACCACGCGTCAGAATTCGAGAGCGGCAGGATCGTGGCTTATCGAGAGTGCGGTCTACTCTTCCGCGATATTGCTACTTGCATTGGTCGATCTCCAACGACTGTCATGCGAATATGGAATCGATGGGTTCAGGAGGATCATACTGAACACCATGCAGGATCTCAACGGCTTCCCGCCACTAACATCCGAGACACGTCAGGTCGGCCTTGCAGCATCGTACAGTCACATCACTGACCTTCAGTCAGGAAATGGGCTTGTTTGCAGCACGACAATTATCCGCACGGACAGTGCGATGATGTCTGGAGCAGCACGGACTGTCCGCACGGTGACCATTATTGCGGCCTCTCTTTACACTGCAACATAGAAAAGCGCGGCTATAGTGGTGCACCCAACAAGAATGGATACAGGACTGGCATCACGTAGTCTTTTCAGACGAGTCCCGGTTCTGCGTGCATCATGATGGACGTGTCCGTGTCTGGAGGCACCGAGGAGAACGCACGTGGCCTACTTGCATTCGATATCGTCATAAGGGCCCTGTACCTGGTATGATGGTATGGGCAGCCATTGGGTAAAAGACACGAACACCTCTTGTTCCGGTCGTCGGTAATCTAAATAGCCAGAATTACATTACTCGGATCTTAAGGTCGGTGGCTGTGCCCTATCTTCGAGGCCTCGGAGAGGTCATCTTTCAACAATGTAACGCAAGACCGCATGTTACCCGTCTTGTATGACCTACCTCGACACATAGGATGTTCGACTGTTGCCCTGGTCAGCACGTTCTCCTGACTATCACCCATTTAAAACATCTGGTCATGGGTTGCTGAGAGATTGGGCTGCCACAGCTCTCCAGAAACTACGATTGATGAAGTGTGGCATAGAATGGAAGCAGCATGGAACGATTTGCCCATATATGTCATCCAAGCTCAGTTCGACTCAATGCCTAATCGGGTTAGAGCCGTTTAAGCTGCCAGGTTGGTTGGTTGGTTGGTTGGTTGGGGAAAATATGGCGCAAGATCCAAAATAGGACATAAAGCGCCAAACACAAGACTAGAGCAAAAAGAGATTCTATAAAGTCACCACGCTCGAACCAACGGTGAAATAACCAACACTAATAAATATAAAAACGAGTAACCGTGAAAAACAGAATAAAAGGAATGATAAAAATTATGTATAAACAAGTTAGAATGATGATATATACAAGGTAATATAGAAAGATATGTAAAAGGCATAAAAAACGGTGATATATATAAGGTGGTAAAAACAATGATACATAAAATTGATAAAAAGATTTCTAAAAAAAGATATTTGTAAAACGCAATAAAAGTTTAACGATAAAATCAATTGCTAAAGCACAGACTGTGTATAAAACCAGTAAAAAATAAGAAGGCAAACAGAGCAGGATGGGGGGGCTCCCCCAGCAGTTCAGATAAGATAGGTGAACTGGAGCCAAAAAACCTATTATACTGGGCTTGAAGCGAAGGGCAAGACGTCAAAATATGTCCAACCGAAAGTGGAGCCTTACAATGTTGACAGAGAGGGGCATCCTCACCCATCAACAAATGTCGATGCGTCAAAAGGGAATGCCCGATTCTCAACCGTGTGAGTATGACGTCTGCACGACGCAGTTGAGCTGATGGCCAAGCACCAATACATGGTTTAACCTGTCGCAGCTTATTAGTAACCTGCAGATCCCAATCTACTTGCCATTCGTTCCTAACTAACTTTTTCACAGCGGACTTCACATCACTGATAGGCACATGCTGATTCAGCCGATGCACAGCACCTTTAGCCGCAGCATCTGCCTGCTCGTTACCCGATATGCCGACATGACCAGGCACCCAGCAGAAAAGGACACTGAAGCCACGACGACAGAGGCGACGATGCAGATCCAACACCGGAGATACAAGGGAATGGGAGTGTAACACTTCACCATTCTCCAAAGTCTCTAAAACGCTAATGGAAACTGTATACACTATAAAACGCCTAGGTATTAGAGCCGTCGGTATAAACATCAACATAGTTAGGGTAACTAGCGAGGTGCAACGCAAAAAGCTGGTGAAAAATGACAGGATCCGTATTCGATTTTGCAAAACCCTGGAAGGGGCGCAAGTACGAAATCTTGTGGTTTCGCCAAGGTGGAAAATGCAAAGTCGGTTGCAGCATGACATCCACATCACACAGCGGAGATGAAATCAGAAACGTCCTCATGCGAAGTCCAAAAGGTGGAATGCAAGATGGCCGATTTTGGTAAAGTCGGTCATTCTGACTGTCAAGTAGATCAGAATGGAGTGGGTGATTAGGTTGCGAGAGGATACGGAAGTACAACTGAAGCGACAATTGTTTGCGAACAGATGGTAAAGAAGGCTCACCGCAGATGACATTTAAACTCTTTACGGGAGATGTTCTGAAAGCACCAGAACAGATTCGAAGGGCGGAATGATGAATCGTGTCCAGTTTCCGTAGCACGGAAAAGCGTGCGGAACCGTACACGGCGCATCCATAATCCATTTTCGATCGAATGACCGCGCGATAAACCCGGAGCATAGTAGATCGCTCAGCTCCCCAGGACGTGTTGGATAGAACTTTCAGCAAGTTTAGAGCCTTCTCAGACTTCCGCCGTAGATACATTACGTGCGGAAGGAAAGTTAACTTACTATCGAACAACACGCCCAAGAAACCACGTTCTCTACAGCTATCAGGGAGTCACCTAGGTATATTTGCGGGTCAGGATGCAAACCTCTGCGCTTACAAAAATGTACGCAAGAGGTTTTTTCGGCCGAAAACGTAAAACCGTTCTTAGAACACCATGTCATCATGCGAGATATTGAAGCTTGCAATTGTCGTTCGATGTAACGCATATCCTTACCTTGACACGAGATCTGCAAGTCGTCGACATACAGATTGCCACGAACAGATGGTGGCAAACACTGTAAAATGCCATTAATTTTCAGGGAAAACAGTGTAACACTCAATACACTGCCCTGAGGAACTCCCTCTTCTTGAATGTAAACATCGGAAAGCGTCGTACCAATGCGAACTTGAAATTCTCGTAGTGACAAGAAGTTCGCAATGAAAATCGGCAAGTGACCACGAAAGGTGTTATTATAAAGGTCACGAAGGATACCATATCGCCACGTCCGGTCATAAGCCTTTTCAATGTCGAAGAAAACAGACACTAAGTGGTTTCTTTTGACAAAGGCATTGCGAGCTTCAGATTCTAAGGCTATGATATTATCCATCGTGGACCGGCCGCGCCGAAATCCGCTTTGTAGAGGTGGCAGACAAAGCTGGGATTCTAACTGATACACTAACCGATTGTTAACCATTCGTTCCAGCAGCTTGCATAAACAGCTGGTGAGTGCAATTGGACGGTAATTGTTAGGGCTAGAAGCATCCTTTCCCGGTTTGGGAATAGGAATCACTATTGCCCTACGCCAAGAGGATGGAAAAGCATGTTCCTCCCAGATTCTTTTAAGCTGCCAGAAGCAGCAGCTGTGTGTACTAATTTCGGACCCTGTATACCCCCAAATTGCTTACAAAATTAATCATGTTTTCTTCCTACTATGTTGTATACGTACAATAAGTAAACTTTTATTATTTGCGTTCCTTCCAGGTGTTCCAATTTTAATGGCCAGCAGTATACAAAATCAACGCATAATTTCTCTCTCATTCAATTTAAATTTAGTAGACAGTTATTGTATTTAGTTCTCTGCAAATGTTAATTGCTATGCAGTGTCATCAGGCCATAATTTCATATCAAGTATTTTAGCCGCTCGTACTATTTCAACATTTTCACTATGAAGATATCTATTTTCCAATGAATTTTTCAAAGTTTCTTAAAATTCTTCTGGATTGATGGGAGAGTCATTTTTACAACGTCTTTCATGAACTTGAACTCCATAAAAACTTCCAATTTTGACCGCTCTGACAGGATATCTGTAGTATGATCGAGGAGTCTTGTCATTCTTCAAGAACCGGTACTACAGTTTTTATTTTTTCATTCGTCTTATACAAGTCAAGATCACGGTCTTGACTTTCTAATCCTTCACATGTACACTTTTCTTTAGCATCGCTCGAGAAATCAGTGTTCGCATATTGAAAATGTTTCACAAAAGCCTCATAATTATTCCAACTGCAGAAACTGTCCGAAAACTTTATGCAACCCAGTGCGTGCTTAAAATTCGACTTGTTCTAGTTTAAGCCAGCTAACTCGCACACTCTTTTAGTTGTCTAACCTTTTCCCCACATACTTTGTACAATACAAATCAATAAATGATTTGGATCTATCAGTACCGGAAAATGATTAAACAGTATCATTAAATGATAGGTAAGAGTCTGTGATTAGTGCAGTGCCAAACTATCAAAAATAAAATCGATCTCTCATTCACTCCTCCCTCGGTTACTCTTTCCTATCCATTAGAACTGCTGCACCGTCACATGTAATACTTACTAAATTATCATATAAGAAATTTTATAGCATTCTTTGTGTCTCAAGAGAATCAAAAAGGGAATTATAAATACCTTTTGCTGTTAAACTTTCAAGTTCAACTAAATCTAGACAGAAGTTTACTGCAATTTACCAGGATTTGATATCTCAACAAGCAGTCACTTGAGGGGTAGAAAGTAACGACAGTGAGGGTGAACGGGATCTCAACCCCATTGTCGCCAGTCATCCCTTACTCGCCAAATATCAACACTTGCCCCAAGGAAAAACTGTCAGTGATGTAACATGTGACTATCTTTCGAGCATTGATGTTTAATACAACAGCACAGAGAGAATGGAAGTACAAGGGGTGCAAAATTCAAATGAGGGGTACTTCAAGATGCTCAGTAGACCAAAAACGGAAACTTAAATCACTGGATACGTAACAAATATCACAATACATGTTTGTTTCCCCGCCTAGGTCTTTCTCGTACACTCTGTGTCCAGTTTCTGCGAATGTTTTAGAATTGTCCCGTCTTCTTTCTTTATGCTTTCACCGCCCACCTTTTTTCGTTCAACGCTCCCCAGTTGTCACCTGAGGCTATTACCGCCCCCGGGGGGGTAATGTAAAAATAAAACCACCTGGCTCGTTCCACCAGCGCATCACTGGTATCAGAGTAATCGACCGGGTGGCTTTCTGGCACTTAGTTGTGACAGGCAAGATCAAACCATCCTTACTCACTTTTTCAGGGGGCATCTTAAATCTTTGACCTATTCTGAGGGTTTTAAGTGTTTTGAAGTCTCCTCCAACTGTTCTAGTGATCGGGCTTCCCCTGAACATATTCTTGCTTGCCTGAGGCTCTCCATGGGGGATCTAGCTTCCAATCTATTGATGGTTCTGGATTTCCTTATGATGTACAATGTCATGGACCTGATATAGTCCTGCTAGTCTTTGGGGATGTGTAACAACAACACAGGACATCGATTGGGACCAAAAATTGCCAGAAAATCTAGAGAAGAAATGGAATAGTTGGTGTGTACAACTTCAAAACCTCAGTAAGATAGAATTACCCAGATACTATTTCCGAGATTTGCAGGGCTTTTATGACAACGTAAAAATCCACGGTATTAGTGATGCGAGAAGACCTTTGGTGCTATAATTTTTCTTAGATTTGAGAAAGATAAGAATGTGAAGACAAGTTTTGTTACTTAGAAACGCAGACTAGCTCCAATAAAACGTTTGACATTAACAAGGTTAGAACTTATGGGTGCCTTGATTGGCGCTAGGCTTATCCACCGCGTTTTGTTCTTAAGTTTAGAGTTAAAAAACAATATTTGTGGACAAATTCAAACATTGTTCTTCACTAGGTTAAGAGCTCCTCTAGCACATGGAAACCCTTCGTGAGTAATAGGATTGTTAAAATCCAAACTCTCACTAACCCAAAAGACTAGAGACATTGTCCTGGTCGTTATAATCCTGCTGATCGACTAACAAGAGGACTCAATCTTACGCACCAAGAAAATGATAAATTATGATGGTTCGTCCTCCATGGCTGATTAAAGAAATTGAATTTTGGTCCAGAGAAGCCAAGGAAGCAGAATACGGATTTAAGCAGGAAGAAGCTAGAAAGGTAATTTCTCAGAATTTTGTACACCAGATTCTCAAGAGCAATTTATAGAGGTAGAACGCTTTAGTTCATTACTGAAGATAATTAGAATAAAAATGGATAAAAAGATTCGTTTTCATCTCAAGAAATCCGACTAAACGAAAAGGTTGGTTGGTTGGTTGGTTGGTTGGGGTTTTATGGCGCAAGATCCAAAATAGGACATAAAGCGCCAAACACAAGACTAGAGCAAAAAGAGATTATATAGAGTCGCCACGCTCGAACCAACGGTGAAATAACAGATTTATAACCAACACTAATAAATATAAAAACGAGTGACCGTGAAAAACTGAATAAAAGGGATGATAAAAATTATGTATAAACATGTAGAATGATGATATATACTAGGTAATATAGAAAGATGATATGTAAAAGTCATAAAAAACGGTGATATATAAGATGGTAAAACAATGATACATAAAATTGCTAAAAAGATTATAAAAAAAGATATATGTAAAAAGCAATAAAAGTTTAACGATAAAATCAATTGCTAAAGCACAGACTGTGTATAAAACCAGTAAAAAATAAAAAGGGAAACAGTGAAGGATGGGGGGGCTCCCCCAACAGATCACACAGATTGGGCGAAACGCAACCAAAATACTTAGTGTAGTGGGAAAGCAAACTAGGGCAAGACGTCAAGATGTGAGACACCGTAAGAGGTGAGGAACAGTGTTCACAGAGAGGAGCATTCTCTCCCATCAACAAGTGGCGATGTGTCAACAGAGAATGTCCAATTCTTAAACGTGTTAGTATAACGTCTGCACGGCGCAAAGAAGCAGATGGCCAAGCACGAACATTTGGCTTAATCTGTCTTAGCTTATTGTTCGCTTCAATGTTCCACTCACTTTGCCACTCATGCCAAACTAACTTTTTGACAGCGGACTTCAAATCAGTGACAGGAATAGGCTGAACCAGACGACACACGGCACCTTTAGCAGCAGCATCTGCTTGCTCATTACCCGCTATGCCGACATGACCCGGCACCCAGCAGAACAAAACACTGAAACCACGACGACAGAGGCGACGATGCAGATCCACCACCGGAGATAAAAGGGAATGGGAGTGGGACACATCACCATCCTCCAAAGTCTCTAAAACGCTGATGGAATCTGTATAAACGATGAAGCGCCTACTTCTCTGACGGAAGATATACTTCAGAGCTTCATGTACAGCGATAAACTCTGCTGAAAAAACAGAAAGACAGTCGGGAAGTGTATAGCTCCTAACATCTCTGCCACAGACGTAGGCACAGCCAACGTGGTCTTCTGTTTTAGAGCCGTCAGTATAAACTTCAACATAGTTAGGGTAATTAGCCAGGTGTGACGCGAAAAGCTGGCGATACACGACTGGATCCGTACTTGACTTTACAAAACCCTGAAAGGGCCGCAAGTACGAAATCTTGTGATTACGCCAAGGTGGAAAAGGTGAAGTCGGTCGCAGCATAGCATCCACATCACAGAGAGACGACGAAGAAAGGAACGTCCTCATACGAAGTCCAAACGGTGGTATACAGAATGGCCGATTTTGGTAAAGTCGGTCATTCTGACTGTCAAGTAGAGCAGAATGGAGTGGGTGATTAGGTTGCGAGAGGATACGGAAGTACAACTGAAGCGACAATTGCTTGCGAATAGATGGTAAAGAAGCCTCGCCGCAGATGACATTTAAACTCTTTACGGGAGATGTTCTGAAAGCACCAGAACAGATTCGAAGGGCAGAATGATGAATCGTGTCGATTTTCCGCAGCACAGAGACGCGTGCGGAACCGTACACGGCGCATCCATAATCTATTTTCGATCGAATGACCGCGCGATAGACCTTGAGCATAGTTGATCGCTCAGCTCCCCATGACGTGTTGGATAGAACTTTCAGCAAGTTTAGAGCCTGCTCAGACTTCCGCCGTAGATGCATTACGTGCGGAAGGAAATTTAATTTGCTATCAAACAACACGCCCAAGAAACGAACAACGTCCACAACGGTAATAACTGAATCTCCAAGGTAAATCTGCGGGTCAGGATGCAAACCTCTGCGTTTGCAAAAATGTACGCAAGAGGTTTTTTCGACCGAAAAAGTAAAGCCGTTCTCCGAACACCATGTCATCATGCGAGAGATTGCAATTTGCAGTTGTCGTTCGATGTAACGCATATCCTTGCTTTGGCAGGAGATCTGTAAATCATCAACGTATAAGTTTCCACGAACAAATGGAGGTAGGCATTTTAAAATTCCATCTATTTTTAAAGAAAACAGTGTCACACTTAGTACACTGCCCTGAGGAACTCCCTCTTCCTGAATGTAAACATCGGAAAGTGTTGTACCAATGCGAACTTGGAATTCCCGTAGTGTTAGGAAGTTCGCAATGAATATAGGCAAGTGGCCACGAAAGTTGTTATTATAAAGGTCACGAAGGATGCCATACCGCCACGTCCGGTCATAAGCCTTTTCGATGTCGAAGAAAACAGCCACTAAGTGGTTTCTTCTGACAAAGGCATTGCGAGCTTCGGACTCCAAGGCAATGATATTATCCATCGTAGACCGACCACGCCGGAAACCGCTTTGTAGAGGTGACAGACAAAGCTGGGTTTCTAACATATAAACTAACCGATTGTTCACCATGCGTTCCAACAGTTTACATAAACAACTAGTGAGCGCTATCGGACGGTAATGCTTAGGGTTGGTGGCATCCTTCCCCGGTTTGGGAATGGGAATCACTATAGCCCTACGCCAAGAGGATGGGAAAGCATGTTCCTCCCAGATTCTATTAAATAAATGCAGCAAATTACGGAGAGAGCTGCGAGAGAGATGCTGTAACATGGCATAGCTAATGCCATCGGGACCCGGGGAAGTCATCCGAGTCTGCCGAAGGCAACTCTCCAGCTCGTTCTCCGTAAAAGGGCAGTTGTAGGCCAGATTGGAGCAAGTTTCGAAACGCAAAGGTCTTGACTCGGCACGCAGTTTGTGTCGCATGAAATCGGTCGGGTATGACGACGCACTCGACACTGAACTGAAGGCGCTGCCAATGGCGTTACCTATGTCCTCTACAGTAGAGAGGGTAACACCATTTTCAACAATGCACTGTATTGGCTGGTCTGAATATAGTCCCATGCATTTCTTCACTTTCGTCCAAAGCTGTTTACTGGGAGTGGATGTTGTCAATTCCGAAACGTACTTTCTCCAAGACTCTCTCTGGCAACGTCGACGCACTCTACGAGCGTTAGCTCTAGCTTGCTTGAACGCAATGAAATTTGCAGTGGTTGGATATCGGCGAAATATCCCCCACATTTTCCGTTGTATTTTCAACGTTGTGGAACACTCCAGGTTCCACCACGGCTTCCAATTTCTACGACTATTTGGCGAAGTCTTAGGGATGGCTGCATCGGCAGCTTCTATTACAACTTCGGAGACAAGGTGAACCGCATCATCAATATCACCGTCGACCATGTGTTGGGTGATGACAGCACAGTCTGTAAATCGCGACCAATTCGCAGATTCATATTTGTATCTTGCAGGGCGACACACCACAGACCCTGTGCCGGATAGTGACACAAATATAGGGTAATGGTCACTTCCGCGGAGATCTGTCCCGACCCAAAAGTTACTAGATGGAAAAAGTGACGGTGAACAAATGGCAAGATCGATTGTATGAAAGGTTCGAGATGGCTCGTGAAAGTGAGTAGGGTCACCATTATTGAGAAGGCAAAGATTGTGGTCAGTTAGCAACTGCTCCACTAGCCTTCCTCGAGCGGTGTTACAGCTACTCCCCCACAACACATTATGACCATTAAAGTCTCCGAGTATAATAAAAGGTTCCGGAAGCTGAGTCACCAAGTCGTCTAGAGTTCTTTGATCAAAAACGTCGTTAGGTGGCAGGTATATCACGCAAACGGAAATTAATATTCGCGTTTGTACGCGCACAGCTACTGCTTGGAGTGTAGTGTTCAAAGAAAGGACAGTAAAGGGATAGTTGTGAGAGGTCAGGAGAGCAACACCTCCTGACGCTCGCACACCCGAAACATTGTCCTTCCGAATAATGCTGTAACGACGCAATTTGGCCGTGTCCGCTAACTTCAGGAAAGTTTCCTGAAGTGCGACACAGGCCGGATGGTAATCTGTGATCAAAGACTTCAGATCAGATAGTTTATTTCGGAAACCGCGACAGTTCCAGGAAATCAAAATCGCCATCAGGAGGAAGAGGGAGAAGGAGCACGAGCTGGAAGAGTAGAGGTGTCCATTGACACCCCAGCATCAGGATCAGAAAGATCCGAATTGGACGCGCAAAGTTGGAGGGAGTCCTCCTCCATACGCGCCACATTGCGAGGGTCTTTCACCTTTTGTGAATGACTCACTCGCTTTAAATTCTCTAAGCGTTTTAATTTTTTATGAGAGTATGGTTTTGAGGTACAGGGTTTCTGGTATTGTATAGGCTTATTTTGGTGGGAATTAGTGGCTTTTTCAGGTGATTTATTTGTGCTTTTTGTTTTCTGTGTGTTATTATTGTTAGTGGGATAGGCTTCTGTTTGTGTGGAAGTAGTGCACATTACTTTCTTAGTGGCGACAGCAGAAGCATAAGAGACTCCGATTCTGGGGCTCCTAGCTTCGACTTGTTTTCGCGCTTCTAAGTAAGATATATTACTGTGGGCTCTGACAGTTTGAATCTCTTTTTCGAAGCTCCACTTCGGGCATGATCTTGAGTATGAGGCGTGTTGTCCATGACAATTGACGCACTTTTCAGGCAAACTACATGTGTCTGAAGAATGGTCAGGCTGGGCACAACGGGCACAGACAACGGACCCACGACACGATGCTTTCGAGTGTCCAAAACGTTGGCACTGAAAGCAACGGAGAGGGTTCTGAACGTAAGGTCTTGTGGGACACCGAAGATAACCAGCTATGACAAAGGATGGTAATTTTGGCGTCGCAAATGTCAGGATGAGGTGCTTCGTAGGAAGTACCTTCCCATCCCGACGGATATTAATTCGACGCACACCAGACACATGTTGGTGCTTTAAGTTTTCCAATATCTCCTCTTCAGAGGTATGGAGGAGATCAGCCTCAGATATAACACCTCGAGATGAGTTCAAATATGAATGTGGAGTGACGGTTATGGCTATATTTCCAAACATTTTTATCTTGAGCAACTGAGTGGCTTGTGCAGAAGTCGACACTTCAACAAGAAGGTCACCGGAACGGAGTTTTTTTATTGAGTTAACGTTTCCTATAGAAGAGGTTATGCATTTTTGTATGAGGAAAGGCGATACGGTAGTGAAGTTCCCTTCCACTCTTTTAATAATAAAAAAACGAGAAGTATCATTTACATTTAATGAAGATGATGACGCGAGACTATGCTGAGCTTTGGTTTGAGAATCCATAAAAAAGGGCCGTATGTTCGGTCCCCGGCGGCACCACCCACCATGGAGCCCAACAAGGGGACGCCGGTTACTGCGCCAGTGCTAACCGGGAACTATACGCGCGCGGCCAATGACCGGTTGCTTAGCCCTGAGCCAGTGAACAAAGTCTAACTGACCAGCCGATTGGTACACACGGGACCAATGTGCACCTCCCGTTTACCTGAAGCAAGGGCCAAAGTAGTGTGTTGGAGCGTTATCTTACTAAAGCCCACATTATGGCGAAGAATAAAACCCCTCAACTACCAGGATCCCCATTTCCTGGGACACGGGTCTCCACGCACGGCAAACACGTGGGCAGTTAATCGCCATTAGAAGCTAGAAGCACAGAATGACTACAGCTTCTGATGAGGAGCCCTCACCTCCGAAGAGGTAACCGCAACGAGGGAGAAAAAAAGGTAAAAGTAGAAGGACAAGAGGAGAAGAAAAGGGAAAGGAGGTAAAGTTCGCTGGGGTACCTCGGGATTGCGACACCCGTGTTTACCTAAAGAAGGTAAACCCCCTGAGGGGCTAAACGAAAAGGAACCTTATCAGCTGAAGAAATGAAAGAGGCCGAAGAGTTAATGATAAAAGAAGTGCAAATGAAAATTTATAAAGAAGAAATTTGTTCCTTAAAAGGTAGTGAGCACGTTAAAAAAATCAAAAATTTAGTTTATACCCATATTTAGATGACGCTAATTTATTACGAATGGGAAGTAGGCTCAGTCAAGGTAATTTTAGCCCGACTGTGATAAATCCACTTCCGTTACTTAGAAATGAAAAGCTTACAGAATTGTTAGTTATGCAAGAACATCAAAAAATGATGCATAGCGGAGTTACTTTGACCCTTACGAAAATAAGAAAATGATTTTGGATTTCACAAGGTCGACAGTTTATCAGAAAAATCATCGGAAAATGTCTACTTTGTAAGAAGTATAATGCGAAACCATCCAATCAATTAACAGGTCAAAGGACAGAATAACAGAATCACCACCATTCAGCATAATCGGGTTGGATTTTGCAGGACCAATTTTCATAAGACGAGACAAAAACGATACTTCAAAATTGTACATTGGATTATTTACCTGCGCTACAACCAGAGCTCTCCATTTAGAATTATCAACAGACATGAGCACAAAATCCTTCATTTTGGCTTTTCGGCGATTTCTGTCAAAACGTCGTACTTGTAAGGTAATATACTCGGTTGGTTGTATGGAGTTTAATGGCGCAAAGTCCATAGAGGACATGCTGCACCAAACAAGGTAAAACCCGAAAAAACATGTCAGCATTTTAAAACCATAATCTATTTAAACGATGATAAAAATATGTATATATGAAATACAGTAGTTGTTGTTTCCAATCCCCTGGTGGAGGAAAGCCTACACCAAGTACAAGAGACCCCGCCGCAAAAGAGAAACATAGACAATATCCTGCTTAGCGACAGCTGTCTCAAAGAGACGTCCATACATTCTAAGTGGTGAGCAGAAGAAGCAGGAAGGGAGCAAGGACAAGCAGAAAAAGATTTCTCCCCCTCCACGAATTTCATACTATGGAGGTGTCCTCTTTTAAGTCCCACCATAGCCGTCTGGAGAGATCTAGAACTCCTGCACTGCAGAGGAAGGCCTGGGCCAATTGCGGCATAACAGTGGTGAACAGGGGAGTACGGGATCAGGGAAATCACGAATACAGTAGTAAAACAGTCAACAGCTATATTAAAAAGTAAAAGTGATGTAAAATAGGTGTAAAATCAAGGATATATGAAGAGTAAAAGCAAGGCTGACAATTTGCAAAAAGTAATAATTTGATGATATCAACGAATAAAATCCAGTACATTAATTTTTTTCAAAACGAACTATACCAGGGTAAAATAGTAGAGTATAAATATAGTGTGATTAAATACATAATAAAGTGATAAAAGTAGAGCAAAGCTGATAAAAGCCAAAAAAACAGGAGAAATGAAAAAGAAAGGAGGAGTTAAGATTCCTCAAAAACATCATCATTGTTCGAGTTATCGGACAGATAGTTTCAATTCGGAATTCTCCGGGAGCCTGCGGACATACTGATTATTTTTTTGAATATAATTAGGGTATTTCGCCTTCCTAGAAAGGCCAACGCAATATTTTTGGGTTACCTTCAAGATCTGAACTTCTTTTTCCATTACCCACTTTGGACATGTTCTAGAATAGGCGACATGATCTCTCCGACAATTAACACATCGAGGGGGGGGGGCTTCACAATTACCGCTGTCGTGGCCAACTTCTGCGCAACGGACGCAGGTAATGGATCCACAACGAGAATCTTTCGAATGTCCAAATCTTTGGCATTGAAAGCAACGTAATGGATTAGGATTATAAGGACGCACGGGACTACGGACCCATGCCATCTTAACGTAGCTTGGAAGATCCGGCGTGTCAAACATTAAGGTAAAGTGCTTCGTAGGAAGCATCTTTCCATCACGACGTATAGTGATGCGCCTTACACATACTTTTTTTTATCTCGAAGGTTTTCCAATATCTTTTCTTCTGAAGTGTCAAGAAAGTCTTACTCAAAAATTACGCCCCACGACGAGTTCAAGGAACTGTAGGCTGATGCCGTAACCGGAAATAGACCTAAAGAAGTACATGTTGAAAGATAAAACAGCCTGTTGGGGTGATGAGGCCTCAACTAAAAGGTCACCAGATCGGAGTCTTTTGATTGATTTAACTTCGCCTACTGTTGAATTTATTGACTTGTAAATAAGAAACGGAGAAATGTTGTTAAAAGTGCATTCCTTTTTTTAAAAAAAAAAAAACGTGCAGAAACAAAAGCGATCTGTTGGTTGGTTGGGGTTTTATGGCGCAAGGTTCAAAATAGGACATAAAGCGCCAAACACAAGACAGAGGCGGATAAATAGTTTATAGAAAACCGCCTGACACGAACCAACGACAGAAATTACAGGTACGAAACCAACACCATTTCTTAATAAAATGATATAAAAGAATGTAAAACAGGTATAAAAAAGTAGTAAAAATGCAGTGTAAACGTTATAAATATATAAGTTAATGATGCATAAAAGTGATAAAAACAATGATATATAAAAATGTATAAAATATTTAGATGAGATAAATGGTTACATAAATAATGAAAAGTGCAAAAATTTTAACAATAAAATCAATCAGAAAAGCAAATGCACTTTATAAAATTAGTACAGAACAAAAAGGCAAAAAGAGAAGGTTGGTTGGTTGGTTGGGGTTTTATGGCGCAAGGTCCAAAATAGGACATAAAGCGCCAAACACAAGACAGAGGCGGGAAAATAGTATATAGAAAACCGCCTGACATAAACCAACGACAGAAATTACAGGTACGAAACCAACACCATTTCTTAATAAAATGACATAAAAAGAGTGTAAAACAGGTTTAAAAATGTAGAAAAAAAGCAGTGTAAACGTTATAAATATATATATATATATATATATATATATATATATATATATATATATATATATATATATATAAGTTAATGATGCATAAAAGGGATAAAAGATATGATATATAAAAATTTATAAAATGTTTAGATGATATGAATGGTTACATAAATAATGAAAAGTGCTAAAATTTTAACAATAAAATCAATCAGAAAAGCAAATGCACTTTATAAAATTTGTACAAAACAAAAAGGCAAAAAGAGAAGGATGGGGTGGTTCCCCCAGCAGATCTGACAAATTCGGTGAACTACAACCGAAAAACCTGTTATAGTGAGACTGCAGACTAGGGCAAGACGTCAAGATGTGTGACACTGAAAGCGCAGCCTTACAGTGTTCACACAGAGGGGCATCCTCACCCATCAGCAAATGCCGATGTGTCAAAAGAGTATGCCCAACTCTCAAACGTGTAAGTACTACGTCTGCACGGCGCAGTCCAGCAGATGGCCAAGAGCCAATGCGAGGTTTAACCTGTTGCAGCTTGTTCTGAACTTGTAGGTCCCAATCTAACTGCCACTCATGCCAAACTAACTTTTTGACAGCGGACTTCAAATCGGTGATTGGAATAGGCTGCACCAGACGATGCAATGCACCTTTAGCCGCAGCATCTGCGTGCTCATTACCCGCTATGCCGACATGACCCGGCACCCAGCAGAACGAAACACTGAAACCTCGACGACACAGGCGACAATGCCGATCCACCACCGGAGATAAAAGGGAATGAGAGTGTGACACTTCACCATTCTCCAAAGTCTCTAATACGCTGATGGAATCTGTATACACGATATATCGTCTGCTCTGACGGGACATGTACTTCAAGGCTTCGTGAACAGCGACAAACTCTGCTGAAAACACGGAAAAACAGTCGGGAAGGGTGTAGCTCCTAACGTCTCTGCCACAGACGTAGGCACAACCAACATGGTCTCCTGTTTTTGAGCCGTCCGTATAAACAGCAACATAGTTACGGTAAATAGCGCGGTCCGATGCAAAAAGCTGGCGATACACAACAGGATCATTACTTTACTTTACAAAACCCTGGAAAGGGCGCAAGTATGAAATCCTGTCATCACGCCGAGGTGCAAAAGGTAAAGTCGGTCGCAGCATGACATCCGTATCACAGAGAGACGTCGAAGAAAGGAACGTTCTCAATCGAAGTCCGAAAGTTGGTATACAAGATGGCCGATTTTCGAAAAGCCGGTCAAACTGACTGTCAAGAAGAACAGAATGGAGTGGGTGAGCAGGATGCGAAAGAATGCGAAAATACAATTGAAGCGACAATTGCTTGCGAACACATGGTAAGGAGGGCTCGTCACAGATGGCATTTAAGCTCTTAATAGGCGATGTTCTGAAAGCACCAGAACAGATTCGGAGGGCGGGGTGATGAATAGTATCAAGTTTCCGCAACACAGAAGAGCGAGCGGAACCGTATACGGCACAACCATAATCCAGTTTCAATCGGATGACCGCGCGATAAACTCGGAGCATAGTACATCGATCAGCACCCCAGGACGTGTTTGACAACACTTTGAGTAAGTTTAGGGTTTGTTCTGACTTCCGACGTAAATGCATAACGTGCGGAAGGAAAGTGAGCTTTATATCGAACAATACTCCTGAGAAGCGAACAACGTCCACAACAGTGATAGCTGAATCGCCGAGATAGATCTGCGGGTCAGGATGGAGTCCCCTTCGCTTACAAAAATGTACACAAGAGGTCTTTTCCGTCGAAAAAGTAAAACCGTTCTCCAAACACCATGTCATCATGCGAGAGATTGCAATTTGCAGTTGTCGTTCAATGTAACGCATGTCCTTGCTTTGGCAGGAAATCTGCAAGTCATCCACATATAAGTTGCCATGAACAGAAGGTGGTAAGCACTGTAAAATATTATTTATTTTCAGTGAAAAAAGTGTCACACTGAGGACACTTCCCTGCGGAACTCCCTCTTCCTGTATGTAAACATCGGAAAGTGTGGTACCAATGCGAACTTGAAATTCTCTTAGAGACAGAAAATTCGCAATGAAAATAGGCAAGTGGCCTCGAAAGTTGTTACTATAAAGGTCAGGAAGGATGCCATATCTCCACGTCCGATCATATGCCTTTTCGATGTCGAAGAAAACAGACACAAGGTGGTCACTTCTGACAAAGGCATTGCGAGCTTCGGATTCTAAGGCAATAATATTGTCCATCGTAGACCGTCCACACCGGAAACCGCTTTTTTAAGGTAACAGATAAAGCTCGGTTTCTAGTACGTACACTAACCGATTGTTTACCATGCGTTCTAGCAGCTTGCACAAACAGCTCGTGAGTGCAATTGGACGGTAATTATTCGGGTTAGTAGCATCTTTTCCCGGTTTAGGAAAGGGAATCACTAATGACCCACGCCAAGAGGTTGGGAAAGTATGTTCCTCCCAGATTCTGTTAAATAAATACAGCAAATTACGGAGCGAGCTGCGACAGAGATGCTGTAGCGTAGCATAACTAATGCCATCGGGACCCGGGGAAGTCATCCGAGTCTGCCGAAGGCAATTCTCCAACTCCTTCTCCGTAAAGGGGCAGTTGTATGACAGGTTGGACTGAGTTTCAAAACGCAAGGGCCTAGACTCGGCACGCAGTTTGTGTCGCATGAAGGTGGTCTGGTAAGACGACACAGTTGACACAGAACTAAAAGCACTACCAATGGCGTTACTAATTTCCTCTACGGTAGAGTAACGCCATCTTGGACGATGCATTTCAGTGGCTGGTCTGAATATAAACCCATGCATTTCTTTCGTCCAAAGCTGCTTTCTGGGAGTGGATGATGTCAGTTCCGAAACATACTTCTTCCATGACTCTCTTTCACATCGTCGACGCACTCTACGAGCGTTAGCTCTTGCTTGTTTAAACGCAATGAAATTAGCATTCGTGGGATATCGCTGAAATATCCCCCACTGTTTTCTTTGCTTTCAGGGCTTCCCGACATTCGAGGTTCCACCACGGCTTCCAATTTCTACGACCATTTGGTGAACTCTTAGGAATAGCTGTATTGACAGCTTCTATTATAACATCGGAGACAAGACGAACCGCATCATCGATATCACCGTCGACCATAGCCTGGGTAATGATTACAATGTCTGTAAATCGCGACCAGTTCGCAGACTCATATTTGAATCGCGCAGGGCGACAGACTATAGATCCCATGCCGGACAGTAACACAAAAAATGGGAAGTGGTCACTCCCGCGAAGATCAGTCCGAACCCAGAAGTTACAAGATGGAAAAAGTAACGGTGAACACATGGCAAGATCGATGGTATGAGAGATTCGAGATGGTTCGTGAAAGTGAGTAGGTTGGTTGTTTGGGGTTTAATGGCGCAAGGTCTAGAGAGGACATGCTGCGCCAAACACATGGTAAAACCCGAAAATCATTACACAAATCAGCATTTTAAAGAGTAAAAACAAGTGAAAGTCAAAAAGGTAACAGTAATATAATTTATAACAGAGATAGATAAAAGGTGATAGGGAAAATGATAGGATAGGTGATAAAACGATTTAAAAACAATGGTTAAAAGGGTAATAAGAGCATTGAAGGTAAAAGCACTGATATTTAGGCGGTGATAAAACCGGTCAAAAAACTAGCAAAAATTAACGACAGTCTCACATACAGGTGATTATTACTGATGTATAATACAGGTTAAAAGAAATGTCATGTAATTCAGATACTAAAGCCTGTCATAATACAGGAAAAAAAAGTCATATAAAAGAAGATAACAGTAATATAAAACAATACAGTTTAAATATGGTAAGAGCAATTAAATACATAAGTGAGAAAAAAGGCAAGAGTGATTCTAAAGAAGAAAAAAAAAATTCTGGACAGGGAAATCTCCATCCAGGTTCGAGTCAAGAACTAGAAAAGGACAAAAGAAAAGAAGGAGAGACCGAGTGACCTCTCCTTTCAGGTTGAGAGACAACAGATAGGATGTCCTTACATTCTGTCTCATCGGTATCAGAGATACCGAAAGTATAAATCTCTAGCATGTCGGGATAACAGTCTGGAATATCTGTTTTCTTTAAATACTTCGGATCTTTTGGTTTGTTTGATATAACAGGTTTATTGGGTTGTTCAAAAACTATTTCGGATGGCTTATAATTTTTGGGGCATTTTACAGGTGGAAGAGCACGACTTGTTCTATTTCTGTTGGGTTCTATTTGAAGATATTGAGAAGTTGCGGAAGATTTGTTTTTACTCAATGAGGTGGTAGACTGTTTTGAACTAAAATTTAGAGACATTTTATTTTCTTCAGAGACTGATTTTGCCACCTGCAGGAAGTGCACTGATTACGTTTGGTGGATTGTTTTGTAAAGAAGAGCTGGGTCGAGTTGACTTCTGCTGAGGTTTTGTTTCAGTTGACTGACAAGACACGGATTTCGACTTTGCTGGGAGGGTGTCAGTTTGTACACCGACTGATATATTTTTAGGACTTGCTACCGCTGCATACGAAAGACCTACAGTCGGGGTTCTGGAGTCAATTAACCGCCGTGCTTCCGGATAAGAGATTTTGTTAATAGTCTTAACTGTCTGAATTTATTTTTCCCTTGCCCATTTCAAACATATCCTAGAAAACGCTGGGTGATTGCCATTACAATTGATGCACCGAAATTCTTCCAGGCACTTACCGCTGTCGTGACCCACTTGACCGCAGCGAGCATAAGTTAGGGATCTACGACAAGCATCTTGAGAATGGCCGAATCGCTGGCATTTAAAGCAGAGCAGCGGATTTGGTATATAAGGCTTCACTAGACAGCACAAATAGGCAGCTTTAATATGCGTTGGGAGATTTGGACAATTAAAGGTCAGAATAATGTGCTTGGTGGGCAGCACTTTACCGTCACGGCGTTTGGTTATTCGACGAACATTTACGACACCTTGGTCACTTAAGTTTTCCAAAATCTCTGACTTGGGAACATTAAACAGCTCTGACTCAGAAATTACTCCTCTTGAAGAATTCAGAGTCTTATGTGGTGTTATAGTGGCGGAAAACGAACCAAATGAAGTGCATTTAGACAGTATTGACGACTGTTGGGCCGAAGAGACCTCTATCATAAGGTCTCCTGATGGCAATTTGCGTATTAGGGGGACTTCTCCAATAATTGACTTTACTGTTTCCTCTATTAGAAAGGGCGAGAGAGTTGAAAAAGATTGGTCTACGAGTTTCACAATAAAAGACTTAATAAAATTTTCCGACTTGCACATTTGTTGCTCCCTCGAAGGGAGAGAAGATTTAATTTCCAGTGGTGATTTATCCCTCACCATGAGATTTAAAGAAAAAGTATCCATAAAAAGGGGCTGACAGTTCAGATCCCGGCCGCACCACCCACCATGGAGCCCAACAAGGGGATGCAGATTACTGCACCAGTGCTAGCCGGGTCTATACGCGCACGAAACGACCCTGAAGCAGACTCCACCATTAGCGAGATGCCCAGTAGTAGAAACGATTGCTTGGTTCACAGCCGAAGACAAAGTCAGCGACCAGCTGATTGATACAATAGGGAACCACTATGTACCTCCCGTTTACCTGAAGCAGGGGCCAAAGCAGTGTATTGGGATACCAAAACTGTCCCTCAACTGCCAGGATTCCCTTTTCCAGGGACACGGGTCTCCACGCACGGCAAACACGTGGGTGATATACACGTCATTAGAAGCTAGAAGCAACAGAGAGGCAACAGCTTCTAATGAGGTGCCCTCGCCTCAGAAGAGGAACCACACCGAGGGAGAAAAAAAAGAGAATAAAGTAAAGGAAGAGAGGAGAGGAAAAAAGAAAGGTGAGATAGTTCGCTGGGGTACCTCGGGATTGCGACACCCGTGTTTACCTAAAGAAGGTAAACCCCCTGAGGGGTGAAAGTGAGTGGGACCACCATTATTGAGGAGGCAAAGATTATGGTCAGTTATTAACTGCTCCACTGGCCTTCCTCGAGCAGTGTTACAACTACTCCCCCACAACACATTATGAGCATTAAAGTCTCCAAGTATAATAAAAGGTTCCGGAAGCTGAGTCACCAAGTCGTCCAGTCCTTTGATGAATAACATCGTTAGGCGGCAGGTATATGGCGCAGATGGAAATTAATGTTCGCGTCTGCACGCGCACAGCTACAGCTTGAAGTGAAGTATTCAAGGAGAGGACAGTAAACGGGTAATTGTGAGAGGTCAGGAGAGCGACACCTCCAGACGCTCGCACACCCGAAACATTGTCCTTCCGTATAAAACTGTAAAGACGTAATTCGGCCGTGTCCGCTGACTTCGGGAAAGTTTCCTGAAGTGCAACACAGGCCGGATGGTAATCTGTGATCAAAGACTTCACATCAGAAAGTTTATTTCGGAAACCGCGACAGTTCCAAGAAAGAAGAGTGACCATTATGGCGAAGAGGGAAAAGGAACACAAGGTGGAAAAGCAGAGGTGTCCATGGACACCCCAATGTCAGGATCAGAAAGATCCGAATTTGAGGCGCATAATTGAAGGGAGTCCTCCTCCCTTCGCGCCACATTGCGAGGATCTTTATTTGAGGCGCATATTTGAAGGGCATCCTCATCCCTTCGCGCCACATTTCGAGGGTCTTTCGCCTTACGGGAAAGACTCAATCGCTTCGAGTTTTTATTGTTGTTTTGTAGCTTATTAGAAGGTGGGTTAAATTCTGTCTGAGTGGAAGCTGTACACATAACTTTTTTGGTGGTAGCAACGGAAGCGTACGAAACTCCGACTCTAGGAGTCCGAGCCTCCACTTGCTTTCGAGCCTCCATATAAGATAGATTATTTTGGGCCCTGATAGTTTGGACCTCTTTTTCCATTATCCACATTGGACAGGAACGTGAGTAAGAGGGATGGCTACCACGACAATTAACACATTTAGCTGGCGCGTCACATGTATCAGACGGATGTTTAGGCTGGGCACAATGAGCACAGACCGCGGAACCACGACACTCTGCTTTCGAGTGCCCGAAACGTTGGCACTGAAGGCAACGGAGAGGGTTCTGGACGTACGGTCTCACGGGGCATCGCAGGTACCCAGCTATGATAAAAGATGGCAATTTAGGTGTGTCGAATGTCAGGATGAGATGTTTCGTTGGAATTACATTCCCATCCCGACGGATATTAATTCGACGCACGGCAGAGACATGCTGATGGCGTAGATTCTCTAAGATTTCTTCTTCGGTAGTGTGCAGTAAATCGATTTCCGAAATAACACCTCTCGAAGAATTTAGGTAAGTGTGTGGAGCTACAGATACTGCCATATTACCAAAAGTTGAGACTTTTAACATTTGCGCTGCTTGTGTTGATGTCGCAACCTCTACTAAGAGATCACCCGAACGAATTTTTTTTATGCTTTTAACCTCTCCTGCGGATGCATTAACGCATTTCTGAATTAGGAAAGGGGACACCGTTGCAAATGTCCCCTCCTCACGTTTTATGACAAAAAAACGAGACTTTTGCTCCCTCGAAGAGAGAGTCGATGTACTACTACTGCTGCTGCTTTCAAAAACTTTAGTATCCATAAAAATGGGCCGTATGTTCAGTCCCTGGCGGCACCACCCACCATGGAGCCCAACAAGGGGACGCCGGTTACTGCGCCAGTGCTAACCGGGAACTATACGCGAGCGGCCAATGACCGGTTGCTTAGCCCTCAGCCAGTGAACAATGTCTAACCGACCAGCAGATTGGTACACACGGGACCAATGTGCACCTCCCGTTTACCTGAAGCAAGGGCCAAAGTAGTGTGTTGAAGCGTTATCTTACTAAAGCCCACATTATGGCGAAGAATAAAACCCCTCAACTACCAGGATCCCCATTTCCTAGGACACGGGTCTCCACGCACGGAAAACACGTGGGCAGTTAATCGCCATTAGAAGCTAGAAGCAGCAGAATGGCTACAGCTTCTGATGAGGAGCCCTCACCTCCGAAGAGGCAACCGCAACGAGGGAGAAAAAAAGAAAAAAATAGAAGGAAAAGGGGAGGGGAAAAGGAAATAAGAAATAGTTCCCTGGGGTACCTCGGGATTGCGACACCCGTGTTTACCTAAAGAAGGTAAACCTCCTGAGGGGCAAAAGTGATCTGTACATTCGTTTTTTGGTGACTTATCCCTCACCGTGGGATTTAAAAAAAAATTTCCACGAGAAAAGGGCTTAAAATTCAGAACCCGGCCGCACCACCCACCATGGAGCACCACAAAGGGTTGCAGGATACTGCACCAGTGCTACTCGGGTCTATACGCACACGAAACGACCCTGAAGTAGACTCCACCCTTTGCGAAATGCCCAGTAGTTGTAACGATTGTTTGGTTCTTAGCCGAAGACATTTATGTGAAGCAGAAATTTTCGAGGATTGGTTGACTTCGGATTAAGATACTTTTACACGGGTAGTATATAGCGGTGAGAATGGAATATGTCCATTTTCATTTCATGATTTATTTTTGTTATAATTTTTGGCGGGTTAATTGTGTGTTTGAGTAACGGTTGACTTCATATTTTTACCTACACCCGCAGCATAGGATACTACAACCTTGGGAGTCCTGGCGTCTATCCTTTGTCTGGCCTCAAAATATGAAATATTTTGCACGACTTTTAAAATTTGTACCTCTTTTTCTGTAAGCCACTTCGGACATGACCGAGACTAGGAGGCATGATCGCTATTTCAGTTCACACATTTGGGTGTAGTACTACAATAATCGCTGGCATGGCCGACATCTGCACATCGGACGCAGATAATTCCACCACGACAGGAAGTTTTGGAGTGATCAAAACGTTGGCACTGGAAACACCTCAAGGGGTTCGGAATGTATGGGCGCATAGGATTCGTAACAAAGGCCATATGAGACAGAAGGTTTGGTGTGTCAAACGTTAAAATGAGGTGCTTCGAAGGATGCTTCTTCTCACCTCGACGGATAGTAATACGACGCATAACACACACATGTTAGTAACGCAGGTTCTCCAAAATCTCATCCTCTGGCGTATGCAGAAAGTCGGAATTCGAAACAACAATGCGAGACGAGTTCATGTACCCATGTACAGATAAAGTGACCGGATGCTGACCAAAGGAGGAAATTTTAGATAGCTGTGTTACTTGTTGAGTGGAAGATAACTCAACGAGAAGGTCACCGGAACGTAACTTTTTAATCAATTTTACTTCTCAGGTAATTGCCATAAGAGTTTTATGTATTAGTTGGTTGTTTGGGTTTTACTGGCGCAAGGTCCAGAAAGGACAAGCTGCGCCAAACGCAC